>JACEEZ010019014.1:95000-107500 GCA_016584305.1 Chionoecetes opilio
AAATCTGTAATCAAAGTATTTTGTTCAAAAATTAATGAAAAATCTTTTTTGAAAAATTCTACTTCTTTTTGAAATTCTGTTATTACTATGAAGGAAGGACCTGAGGTACATCTCATCCCTTTAGTGGCACAGACAAACGAAGGTAGAGACTAAAAAATGCTTCTCATATACCATAATATCACAATATTTTGCCTCAAACTCTCTAGATTAGCTTATCCCTAGATAGGTAACCAGGGGTAGTTTCCACCTCACAGCGCACTTTGGGGCCCCTTATTTCGCTTAACTATGGAGAGCGCAACTTGACATACCTTCCCTCAGACAAGTCTCCATAAACACTGAAGCTACTGAGTAGAAGGGGTACGCCTGCAGCATGGCGTGAGTCTGACAAGCGAAAACATGTTTCACTGGGGTGGATAAAACCCCAGGTTACCTATCTAGGGTTAATGTCAATGAATCCTATATTCTATACGATGTTCATATACGTAATTATTTGTTTATCATGAAGTTGGGTTCTGTTTTGACATTTATCCCTCCATGTTCTCCATACTCGTTCCATATTTCATACCATTTCCTTACTCAATACTTTATTAAATTTTCCTCTAAATTCCATCCATCCCTTGCTACATTCTCCTCTCCTCCAGCCCTTTTCCCTCCCCTCCTTTCCTCCTTCCATCCTATAAATCCCCTTATTTTCTGCTCCTTCCTTCCCTCTGTTCTTCCCTCTTTCGGTCCTTCCCTCCCTTCCTCCCTTCAACTGCGTCGGGCAAGTGAAAGGACGCGCCGCCACCCTATTCTTTCCGTAAAACAAAGGCAGATTGACTCAAAGTGCGAGGAAGTATTGCAGCTTTCGTCTAAGCTTTCTGCCTGACATGCCACTGAAGGCAACTCTTTCGCCTCTGCTGGCGGCGTCGCGGGGATGGCGATACATTTTCTCGGCACTTTAGTCAGTTTGTAACCTCCGTGAATTGTGCTTTTGAAGTCACTAAGAGAGTTTTCCTATTCTTTATGCATTTCCTTAAATTTTCCTTTATTCTTTATGCTTTATGGACTATAAATGTTTATATCCGTGTTATTCTTCGTGTTTCTGAATTTCTCTTCAGTTGATATTTGCTTCCACTAAATCCACATATATTTTGATTTAATTGTGTGGTCACACATTACACACATTACATTGGTCACACACACTAGAGCAGGTCACTGATTCACTACCTATAGTGCGGTATTTTTTGCAACTTTAATTTTAATCTGAAGTGTTTTTCCACCTATGGCTATTCTATAAGTAAGTTTATCCCACCTAACAGACGCTCAAAGAACCAAAGATAGGGAGATGGAACGCAGTGGCAATGTGTATAATCATAACTATTTATATATCCTCTCCGTTTAATCCTTATGTAACACAGTGCAACTAACCGCATGGTTGGATCGTCGGCGACTAAACCGGCTACCCCACTGGTTTTACCAGTGAGGAGGGTGTGCTGGACACCCAGATGGACTAAAAATAAGACCATCTTTTAGGGCAGATGAACTCACTATTGAGTCAATAGCCATCCTGCTCCAGCTATGGGTGAAATAGTGGGCAGCCTGGGGTTAATCCCTAAAGGGGGTTCTGCGTCCCTGGCCACGGTGAGCAGTAAGGCCAATCCCTGAATTAGATTGGTTGGGGACGGGCTTGCAACTTCTTCCTGTAAAATTTCCTTTCTATCTCCTCTTACTGTCTCTATTCTTATTTTCAATCCAAAGTTGGCTGTTGCGTATATGTGCGCAACGACATCACTAGCTCTAATGCCCACGGTCTTGAATCTTCCGAATTTTCTACCATCTGGCCTCGACTTCAATGTCACTTTCATACTAAATATATCTGTGCTGTATATCTCTCACCTAACTCCTCGGACTATGTACAATTCTTCGACTATTTAACATCAAAAGTGGAGCACATCTCATCTCATTTTCCTTTAATAGAAATTTCGATTCTTGGGGATTTCAATGTTCACCACCAGCATTGGCTATCATCTTCTTTCACTGACCAACCTGGTGAACAAGCCTACAGCTTTTCTATCCTCCAAGACCTAGAGCAGCTGGTGCAGCACCCTACCCGTATTCTTGACCGCCTTGGAGACACGCCCAACATTCTTGATCTTTTCCTAACTACTAACCCTTCTGCTTACTCTGTGAAGCAATTCTCTCCGTTGGGTTCCTTCCATCACAATCTTATTTCTTTAACCTGTCCTATCGCTCCGGTGCCGCCTCGGGACCCACCTAAGCGGAGGTGCTTCTGGCATTTCAACTCAGCTAAGTGCGAAGACCTAAGGCAGTACTGCTCTGATTATCCATGGAATTATTACTGCTTCCATGTCAGAAACCCATCTCTTTGTGCAGATCACATAACTGAGGACATAGTCTCTGGCATGGAGGCGTACATTCCACACACTTTATCTAATCCTAAAGCCCGTCAACCTTGGTTTAACTCTGCTTGTTCTCATGCTGTCTGAGATAGAGAGGTGGCTCATAGACGGTACCGTAACCATCCATCTCCTGAAACTCATGCCCATTATATTTTTGCACGTAATCATGCCAAATCTTTACTTCAATTTACCAAAAACTCCTTCATTCATAGAAAATGTCAAAATCTTTCTGAATCAAATTCCTCTCGTGACATCAGGCATCTAGCTAATAACATCTCTAACAATTTTTCTTCTTCATCTTTCCCTCCTATGCTTCACCCAGATGGCTCCACAGCAGTTTCCTCTATTCCTAAAGCAGAACTCTTCGCTCAAAAATTTGCTGAAAATTCCACTCTGGTTGATGAAGGGCTTGTTCCTCCTTCTCCTCCACCCTCTGACTATATTATGCCTGTTATTAAGATCCTTCGTAATTATGTTTTCTTTGCCCTTTCTGCCCTAGATCCTCGGAAGGCTTCCGGTCCTGACGGAATCCCTCCTATTGTTCTCAAAAACTGTGCTTTTGTGCTTGCACCCTGCCAGGTCAAACTTTTCCGTCTTTGCCTATCTACTTCCACCTTTCCTTCTTGCTGGAAGTTTGCTCACATCCAACCTGTTCCTAAGAAGGGTGACCGTTCTAATCCTTCAAACTACCGTCCTATAGCTTTGACTTCCTGCCTTTCTAAAGGTTTTGATTCTATACTTAATAAGAAGATTCTTAAGTATCTATCTGCTCACAATTTTCTATCTGATCGTCAGTACGGTTTCCGTAAAGGGCGATCTACTGACGATCTTCTAGCTTTCCTAACTGAATCTTGGTCATCCTCCTTTAGGGGTTTTGGTGAAACTTTTGCGCTTGCCCTTGACATATCAAAAGCCTTTGATAGAGTCTAGCACAAATCTTTAATTTCCAAACTACCCTCATTCGGTTTCTATCCTTCTCTCTGTACTTTCATATTTAGTTTCCTTTCAACCCGTTCTATTGCAGCTACTGTAGACGGACATTGATCTTCTCCTAAATCTATCAATAGTGGTGTTCCCCAGGGTTCTGTCCTATCACTCACTCTCTTTCTATTATTCATTAATGATCTTCTAAGTCTAACTGAAAGCCCTATCCACTCCTACGTTGATGATACTACCCTGCATTTTTCAACGTCGTTTATTAGACATCCAACTTAACAGGAACTAAGTGATTCATGGAGAGATGCCACCGAGCGCCTAACTTCTTATTTTTCTATAATTTCTGATTGGGGCAGAGCAAGCCTTGTTTTGTTCAATGCCTTAAAAACCCAATTTCTTCACCTATCTACTCGACAAAACCTACCAGATAACTATCCCCTCTTCTTCAATGACACTCAACTGTCTCCTTCTTCTACAATGAACATTCTTGGACTATCCTTTACTATAAATCTGAACTGGAAATCTCACATCTCATATCTTGCTAAAACAGCTTCTGAGAAGTTAGGTGTCCTGTGGCGTCTGCGTCCTTTTTTTTCTCCCTCCCAGTTGCTTGCTCTCTACAGGGGCCTTATCCGCCCATGTATAGAGTATGTCTCACATGTTTGGGAAGGATCCACTCAGACAACTCTCCTAAACAGGGTTGAGTCAAAAGCTTTTCGTCTCATAAACTCCCCTCCCCTGACTGACTATCTTCAATCTTTAAATCATCGCCGCAATGTTGCTTCTCTTGCTATCTTCTACCGTTATTTTCATGCTCACTGCTCTTCTGAACTTGCTAACTGCATGCCTCCCCCCCTCCCGCGGCCTCGCTGCACAAGACTTTCTATTCATTCTCATCCCTATTCTGTCCATCTTCCTAATGCAAGAGTTAATCAGTATCTTTACTCTTTCATCCCTTTCACTGGTAAACTCTGGAACTCTCTTCCTGTTTCTATTCCTATGACTTAAATCTTTTCACGAGAAGAGTGACAAGACACCTCTCGAACTAAATTGGCCGACCCCCCTTTTTGTATTCTCATACCGTCTTCTTTATAGGGATTAGCAACTAAGCGGGTTTTGTGCTACCTATTATTGTTGAGCCCTTGGCCAGTCCTTTGTGATGTAAAAAAAAAAAAAAAAAAAAAAAACTTAACTAGCCACGAACATAATAAGAGGTAGAGGCCGGGGGCTTGGTAATCACGCCCCCGACCCGGTTTTGCTGGGGGGCCCGACCATGCAGACCCCTCCAATTCCGACGCAGGGGGGGGGGGTCTGCCTATGACTACTGCGGGGCAAAGCCCTCGGGAATCCCGCACTCTAAATCGAGAGGTAGGGCGCCCTAGCCCATCTGTTTCTTATGGGGGTGGTCGGGGTGGTGCAGAGGCGGCGCCTGCCCGTCGAATCACTCCTGGTATAAACCTCCGGAGGGTTCTTCGTGTGGGCTTGTGGAACGTTCTGAGCCTCTCAGACGATCGTCGACTACCTCTCCTATCGGGCGAGCTCAGTAGACTGAGGGTGGATATAGTGGGACTCGCTGAGACGAGGAGGCCTGGCAGTGGCGAGACCAGTAGTGGGGGTTACACCTACTACTGGTCCGGCATGAACAATGGCGACCATGTCCGGGAGTAGCTATAGGCATCTCCAGCAAACTGCAGCCGTCAGTTATTGAGGTTACTCCGGTTGATAAGCGTATAATACGGGTGAGGATGAAACACACACTGAGTTTCATGTCTCTTGTTGCAGTGTACGCTCCTACCGAGGTGCGTAAAACTGAAGAGAAGGAGATGTTCTACGCCAAACTCGACTCTGTATTAGACCAGTGTCCTCCTCGGGACACACTCATTGTCCTGGGCGACTTCAATGCTACTACTGGCACTGTGAGAGATGGCTACGAGTTATGTGTTGGTCCCTATGGCTCCGGTACCAGAAACATTAACAATTCTCTGCTCTGAATTTTGCGAGGTCCAGAAGGTGAAGAATTGCAGGTTCTTGGTATCAGAGACCAGAGCTGCACCGCTGGACATGGTATAGTAATGCCGGAGGGGTAGCTAAGGAGATTGACCACGTCCTCGTTAGTACTCGTTGGAGGATCCTCCAGAACAGCAGGGTTTAACGGAGTGCTGAGAAATTTGGAACAGACCACAGACTTGTTGTTGCTATACTTAAGCTTCATGTCAAGTCCAGAAGAATCTCACGAGGTAACCATACTGTGTATCATCTTGAAAAACTGAAGGACTTGGCATGTGCCCATAAGTATTTAGTGGCAGTCTCAAATCGGTTTGAAGTGCTCGGTACCTTCGAGGACCCTTTAGAACTGTGGGATACCTTCAAACGTGAAACTCTACTGGCTGCCAAGGAGTGTATTGGGGCGCGGCGAGGTCAAGGCGTGGTTTTGTCTCGACGGAGACGCTGGAGAAAATCGAGGAGAGTCGCGCTGCCAGGCTGGCTGAGAACCATGACCAGCACAGGGCTCTGTCACGCTAGACTAGAACCCTCCTGGGGAGAGACAAGGAGAGGTATGTCAGGAGTCTCTCTGAGGATGTCGAGGACCATTTGAACGCTAATGACCTCCGACCCGCCTATCGAGCCGTGAAGAAGCTCCGTTCCAGGTCTCCATCTCGGGCGAGTGCTATTCGAGCAGCAGATGGGCGCCTTGTGTCGGACATGCATGGGCAGATGGCTCGTTGGGCTGAGTACTTTGGGCAGTTGTTCACGGTGGACCCTCCAATTGAGCAGCTTCACACCACTGGGTTACAGGCAGTGGATGCTGATCCTCCAATTGACGAAACCGCACCCTCTATTGACGAAGTCAGAGAGGCTGTAGCAAAGTTTAGGGGTGGAAAGGCAGCTGGTGTTTGTAATATCAGCGCGGAGCTCCTCAAAGCTGGGGGTGAGACCGTGATCCGCGGGTTGCATGCTGTCCTGACTGCCGTGTGACAATCAGGTACCATTCCTCCTGACTGGAAAAGGGGGCTGGTTGTCCCTATTTGGAAAGGGAAAGGGGACCGTCAGGAATGCAACAATTACTGTGCTATTACACTGCTCAGCGTGCCAGGCAAGGTGCTTGCCCATCTATTGCTGACACGGATCCGCAAGTTATTTGCTGAAGCATCTGACCTCAGCAGTCTGGGTTCACGCCTGGTAAGTCAACAACGGACCGTATCCTAGCGCTTCGTGTCCTGGTGGAACGCCGACGTGAGTCTCAACAGGGGATGCTTGCAGCCTATGTTGATCTCAAGAAGGCGTTTGACTCAGTGCATCGTGAGTCACTCTGGGATCTTCTGCGACTTCGCGGGATTCCTGCAAGGACTATTGGTTTGATGACTGGTCGGTACTCTGGGACTGAAAGTGCTGTGAAGTGTGGGGAGGTATATCCAGCTTCATACACGAGTAAGGCAAGGGTGCGTCCTTGCCCCATCACTTTTCAACACTTGTATGGACTGGGTATTGGGGTAAGTTGTAGATCAAAGGGATTGTGAAGCATCCCTCGGCAACACCAAGATCACTGATCTTGTTTTTGCCGATGATGCAGTAATCTTTGCTGAGTCGCTGGAGGTCCTGGTGATGGCTCTCGAGGCGCTGAACGAGGAGGTAAAGCCTTTGGGACTTGAGATTTCCTGGCTGAAGACCAAGGTCCAATTGTTTGGAGGCTTACTAGATGAAACAGTAGAGTCTGTTCATGCGTGCGGCGAGGACATTGAGATCTTGGAAAGTTTTATATACCTTGGTAGCGCAGTCCATAATGACGGCGGGTCACGTCAAGGAGTCTTACAGCGAATTGGAATAGCCCACGGTGTTATGGACTCGTTCAGCATGAGTATTTGGCGTTCTCGGTACCTGTGCAGGAGGACAAAGATCCGGATCTTCAAGTCGCTTCTGATCCCTGTCTTACTCTATGGTTGTGATACATGGACACTAAATAGCGACTTGAAGATACGAATCGATGCTTCTGGTAATAAGTGTCTTCGCAGAATCATGGGGAATCGCTGAGATGATTACGTGTCAAATCAGCGATTGCACAGTGAGACTGAATCGAGGCCAATTACCTGCATAGTCCGTCAGCGCTAACTTCGGCAATATGGACATGTGGCACGCTACCCTGAAACCGATCCTTCCCATCGGGTTGTATCTGTAAGGTACAATGCGGCGTGGAGGAGGCCAAAGGGGCGCTCACAAGGCTCGTGGCTGGGGCAACTTGATGTTTCTTGTCGAGAGCTGCTTGGTATGGGAAAGGAGCCTGCATGGGGACTCGCGCTTTGTGAGACCCGGGAGTGGCGTCGTAGGGTGGGCCAGGCGACGCGCCCCCCGGCGTATGCCCCAATGATTGATTGATTGAGTAGCAGTATATAGTAGTGGAAATAATTGGAGATAATAATACTGTACTCACATAACATCAATATTTATATTTTTCATTTTACCAAAAGTACCCGTAGAAAAAATATTCTTAGAAAAAAAAATCCATTACATGATCCATTTTTTTCTGTCTTTTTCATGTTTTTACTTTTGAAGGAGGACGGAGATGAAATGAGAGGTCAGGAAGAAGAGGAAGGGTTTGACTGGGACGAAATGACTCAAGGACTCGTACTCGCTGGCTTTTTCTACGGATACATCTTCACACAGGTAATTACACTCATTCCCAAAGGGCTTCAGACACCTCAAGGTCACGCTGAAGCCCAGGGACCAGCCCAGTGAAGCCCAGTGAAGATTGCTGCTTAAAGTGAAACCCCAGTTAATATCGCATCCTAAAGTGAAACCCCAGTCAAGATCGCAGCCTAAAGTGAAGCCCCAGTCAAGATCGTAGCCTAAACTGAAGCCCCAGTTACAGTAAAGTGAAGCCCCAGTTAAGATGGTAGCCTAAAGTGAAGCTCCAGTCAAGATCGCAGCCTAAAGTGAAGCCCCAGTTAAGATCATAGCCTAAAGTGAGGCCCCAGTTAAGATCGTAGCCTAAAGTGAAGCCCCAGTTACAGCCTGAAGTGAAGCCCCAGTAAAGATCGCAGCCTAAAGTGAAGCCCCAGTTAAGATCGCAGCCTAAAGTGATGCCCCAGTTAAGATCCTAGCCAAAAGTGAAGCCCCAGTTAAGATCGCAACCTAAAGTGAAGCCCCCGTTAAGATAGCAGCCTAAAGTGAAGTCCCAGTTACAGCCTAAAGTGCAGCCCCAGTTACAGCCTAAAGTGAAGCCCCAGTTACAGCCTAAAGTGAAGCCCCAGTTACAGCCTAAAGTGAAGCCCCAGTTACAGCCTAAAGTGAAGCCCCAGTTACAGCCTAAAGTGAAGCCCAAGTTAAGATCGTAGCCTAAAGTGAAGCCCCAGTTAAGATCGCAGCCTATAGTGAAGCCCCAGTTAAGATTGCAACCTAAAGTGAAGCCCCAGTTAAGATAACAGCCTAAAGTGAAGCCCCAGCTACAACCTAAAGTGAAACCCCAGTTAAGATCGCAGCCTAAAGTGAAGCCCCAGTTACAGCCAAAGTGAAGCCCTAATTAAGTTAGCAGCCTAAAGTGAAGCCCCAGTTACAGCCTAAAGTGAAGCCCCAGTTAAGATCGCAACCTAAAGTGAAGCCCCAGTTAAGATAGCAGCCTAAAGTGAAGCCCCAGTTACAGCTTAAAGTGAAGCCACAGTTAAGATGGCAGCCTAAAGTGAAGCCCCAGCTACAGCCTAGAGTGAAGCCCCAGTTACAGCCTTTTTTTTTTTTTTTTTTTTTTTTTTTTTTTTTTTTTTTTTTTTTTTTTTTACATCACAAAGGACTGTCCAAGGGCACACAAAAATGGGTAACACAAAGCCCGCTTAGTTGCCAGTCCCTACAAAGAAGACAGTAAGAGAATAAAATAAAAAAGAGGGGTGAGCCAATTTAGTTCGGGAGGTGTCTTGTTACTCTCCTTTTGAAAAGATTTAAGTCATAGGAAAGTGGAAAAATTGAAACAGGAAGAGAGTTCCAGAGTTTACCAGTGAAAGGGATGAAAGAGTAAAGATACTGATTAACTCTTGCATTAGGAAGATGGACAGAATAGGGGTGAGAATGAGTAGAAAGTCTTGTGCAGCGAGGCCGCGGGAGGGGGGGAGGCATGCAGTTAGCAAGTTCAGAAGAGCAGTGAGCATGAAAATAACGGTAGAAGAGAGCAAGAGAAGCAACATTGCGTCGGTGATTTAAAGGTTGAAGACAGTCAGTCAGAGGAGGGGAGTTGATGAGACAAAAGCTTTTGACTCAACCTTGTTTAGGAGAGCTGTATGAGTGGATCCTCCCCAAACATGTGAGACATACTCCATACATGGGCGGAAGTTACAGCCTAAAGTGAAGCCCCAGTTACAGTCTAAAGTGAAGCCCCAGTTACAGCCTAAAATGAAGTCCCAGTTATAGCTTAAAGTGAAGCCCCAGTTAAGTTAGCAGCCTAAAGGGAAGCCCCAGTTACAGCCTAAAGTAAGTCCCAGTTACAGCTTTAAGTGAAGCCCCAGTTACAGACTAAAGTGAAGCCCCAGTTATAGCCTAAAGTGAAGTCCCAGTTACAGCCTAAAGTGAAGCCCCAGTTAAGATCACAGCCTAAGCCAAGGTTAAAGTCAAGGTCGTAGTCAGGTGTGCATAGCTCTTTTTCTCTCAATGGCTCCTTTTCTCTCACGTCCTGTAATTGTCCTTGTCCGGATAATTTTTCTTATTTTTTCTTTGCTGGTCCCGTTTTCCACTTCCTCCTACATTCGGTTTTGTTTTTCTTCCTCTTCGACCTCCTCTACCTCTCCCTCTCCTCTTTCCTGTTGACTTCTATCACTCCGTCGTCGGTTTTTCTCCCCTTATCACTTGATCTCTTCACTTTTTCCCTCTTTCTGTCTTTTCTTTTATTTTCGTCTCTACTTCCCCTCCCTGTTCTTTACTGAGTGTTCCTCAACTCTTACTTTTTTCATTATTCATCCTTATTATTCCTCATCGTCCTCCATATTCTCGCCCTTTTTACCCTATTTCTTTGCCTGTGCCTCTTCAATTCTCCTTTCTCGTATTCTCTTCTCATTTTCCTCTCCCTCTTCCTTGCTTCTTCTTTGTACAAATAACGATCACGGAAGTTTAGGATACCCGTTCAAATGGCAAACTTTCTCTACAGCTTATTTCACAAGCAATTGAACACGACTTTGCAATACCTATACTTCTTTTACACCTGAACCTCTAATTCTAGTAAAAAAAAAACCACACCTAACATTCCCTCTTTCCACCAGCTCCCATAAACTTCCACGTCCCTTGCCTTCTAAAACCTGAAAACGACAGCATTAAAGGAACACACACAGTAACTCCTAAATACATTGATGTTTTAAAAGTAGTTTTTGGTCGTTTCATCTTTGGTGTTTTTCTTTTTTTCTTGCTCAGATCATCGGCGGGCGTTTGGCGGAAGTTTACGGGACAAGACTCACGTTTGGGCTGTGTGGCGTGACGAGTGGTTTCTTCACGCTTCTCTCGCCAATAGCGGCTCGAACACATTACGGGGCCTTTATCGCCGTCAGGGTTCTCATGGGGTTCTTCCAGGTGAGTGGGACGAGGTGCATTTACAGGATGAGGAAGGCAGCGAGGATGGGAAGCTTGGGTCTTAGGGGAGAAGAGAAAGGCTCATGTGCTATTGTTCTCTTGCAGTGTGCTTTGTCTTGAGGTAAAGGGGTTTATCTGTGGGAGAATGAGAACTCTCTGTGTCTCTGTGTCTCTGTGTCTCTGTGTCTCTGTGTCTCTGTGTCTGTCTCTGTGTCTGTCTCTGTGTCTCTGTCTCTGTGTCTCTGTCTCTGTGTCTCTGTCTCTGTGTCTCTGTCTCTGTGTCTCTGTCTCTTGTCTCTGTCTCTGTCTCTGTCTCTGTCTCTCTCTGTCTCTGTCTCTGTCTCTGTCTCTGTCTCTGTCTCTTTCTCTCTCTCTCTCTCTCCCCCAGGGACCCATGTGGCCATCAATGCATGCTCTGGTACCTCGATGGATACCGCCTTTGGAGAGAGCAAGATTCATATCAGTTGTCTACCTCGGTGAGTAAACAACCCCTGAACCTAGCTCACAAATGTCCACCGCGTCTATAACTAACTCATGACACAAAAACGTATGAAAAAGTTTTTTTTTCCTTTACATTGAAGCCTATAGCGCCAGTAGGCTATTTTATCATATGGAGAGACGATGGTTGGCCCTCCGCCCGTTGGTTGGCGCAAGCTAGATTTTTATAATGACACCTGTGATATTATAGGTGAGGGTCCGTTTTCTATGATGGTCTACACTCAGTTTGAAGGCACACGCTGCCACCTGTTGTCCCATCGCTACACTTGAAGTCGCAGTCGACGGAACAGGAATGCAGCATATGGGTTGCTTCGGCCACTCGACGATGTGGATTTACAGTTTCTCCTTGGTAGGACTTGAACTCGGGACCTTGTGCTCACCTCCCAGGTTCTTGTCGACCACGTTAAATATGGCCGAAAGAGTTGTGTCCCTGGCAGGATTCGAACTCGGGACATCGAGCTCACCACTCCAAGACGCTAACCACTCGGCCACTCCCCTCCCCAAAGTGTAGATATGTACTTATTTATCATTTTTATCCTCATATTCGGACACTGAGAAGACACAGATATCCTTCTTTTCAGCGTCTAGCCTCAGCATGATGTTGACAATGGCGTTTACGGGTGTTGTAATTGACTTCTTTGGTTGGGAGGCCGCTTTTTACATCCCAGGAACGATCTGTCTGCTATGGGCGCTCTGTTGGTTCGTCCTGGTGGCGGACTCCCCGAGCCAACACCCCAGGTAACGCCCCGAACTACACTAATTCACATGATAACAGCTCACTGTACTTCTCTATCTCCCCAGCCAACACCGTCTCTATGGGGCCTCAGGGACTACTATATATCTCGCTCTCGCTCTCGCTCTCGCTCTCGCTCTCGCTCTCGCTCTCGCACTCGCTCTCTCTCTCTCTCTCTCTCTCTCTCTCTCTCTCTCTCTCTCTCTCTCTCTCTCTCTCTCTCTCTCTCTCTCTCTCCTCTCTTTTTTTTTTTTGGTGTTGATCGTAGAGAAAATACACGTAAAGTTAGTGGATACAGAGAGACCGAGGTTAGTTAGTTTCAAAACCGTCCCATTAGAGAATGAGAGAGAGAGAGAGAGAGAGAGAGAGAGAGAGAGAGAGAGAGAGAGAGAGAG
>JACEEZ010019014.1:112500-160000 GCA_016584305.1 Chionoecetes opilio
GTGCTATGTTTTTGAACATCAAAACTATGGGAAGACATGCTTTAAAGCCACTGTGGGTGTCAAAAGATAAAAAACAGCATTTGTTTGTTAATTGTCTTTTTATTGATGATGATTCCCCCTTACACTGCCCACACGTTTGTATCAACAATGTATGATCTCACCATTAACAGCTTCAAGTCTTTCCCATAGTTTCAGGCATTATCACAATCTCCTCTGCATGTGCAGTAAACAGTACATTTCAAGTGCGCTCGTACACATTGCAGTCTCTACACCTGCTCCTACAACGACACTTCAGCAATTCTTGGCAGGATGCACTGGCTTCAGGAAGGTTTGTCCACAGGGGCTTCCACTGTCTGGGCAAGTCCATCCCCACTCAGCAGGGGAGGGCAACTGGCGATATGGCAGAGTAGTACGTCCCCAATAGTGCCCACCTTGCAATGCCGCCCTCTTGATATGTTGCTGTAAGGCAGCCTTGGTGGGAGGAAGAGCTGACATCTGACGCCCTTTGCGTGTAAATAGAAGTTTTCTGACTTCGTGATGGAGGTACATGTCGCTGTCCTGTCATAGAGAAGGATGGTGAAGTACTCTAGAGAAGCCTCAGCCTTTTCAGAGATTGTTCCGGTGCACTATGCAACTCATAGAAGGCTTCAGTGAGTTCATCATGTGTCTCCCACACTTTCCATGCAGTCTTCTTCCAACTTGGGCAAACTGCGACACCGTATCGCAGCCTGTGAAAGCGTGGAATATCGGAAGTACCAATGATTTCTGTGGGCCGAGGGAAGCACATATCTCATGAGCTGGGATGTAGTGAAAGTTCTTGCCACTTCCGAATGCAATCCATAATTCTAATCTTCCTAACTGCTGCACAGTCGCTACTGCTAGCACAACTACATCGGTATCTACCGTCCGAACGAGGATCTTATGAAAGCCTTGCCTAACAGCGTCAGCAACATGTACCATGATCCTGGAATCTGCTTCCTCATGGTTGCAGGGAGCAATGCTGGTTGTGTCCGTGCAGGCACACAGAGTACATTCACACCATCGGTAACAACTAGAGGATTCTCTGCTGATGCACTCGCCATCAACTCATCATTCAGAAGTTTGAACAATTCTATCTTGTTGCTATTCAAGCGAAGAAATTGCTGCCAGTTCTTTGGTACGGGGCTGGACACCTCAACTCGCCTACGTTGACTAGAACCCATAGCACGCTTTTCTCTGGTCTGTGCCTTTAAACTCTTGGTAAAGTATTGATCCCAGACAATATCTACTCGTTGAGCCTGATTTTGCTTCTTTGATGTGTGGGACAAACACATTTGCAGCGTAGTCGCCAAATGTCTTGCATCCTCCGGGTCTAAGAATGTTCACGAGTACAGCACCATCCATGATACTCACTTCCGTATCTGGCCTTGATTCACATGGGGACTTGACATGTTGTTCAAGACAGCCGTGAGGTCCGACTTTTTCCAAGACGTAATAGTCCATAGGAAGATAGCGATGGCGGAAATGGATGATTTTCGTGGCTGAAGAAATTGTCCAAGTCACCGTCTCTTGTCTGGCATGCAACATACAACCTTGCAAACAGAGATGATTCACTTTTGAGAAGATTGACTTCTGCGCCTGCTTTCTTTGACTTCTGTGCTTGTTTGTTGAACAGTACTACTTTGTTCCTGGTGATGGTTGCTGTTACTGGTTTGATGTTTGCACTGAGTCGCTCCTTCACAAATGTTCCATACTGCTCTTGACCTTTGATTGTATTGTGGTGAGGCATTCGACTGACTGCTTGTCCATGATGTCCTTTGAATGCAGTCTCAGAAGGTCTTGGCTTTCTTCCTCAAATGGACTCGACATGCCCTCAATTACACTGACCAATGTATTCACCTGTCTAGCGAATAGCTTCTGGGTAGCAGCAGTTTGCTCATGGTGGTTTATTTGGCTGGCACTCTCTCTTTTCCCTACCATGGATGACTCAAATTCAGATTGTGACACGGACAAGTTCTGGCCCTGATACTGCCCATCGTAAAAGAGCGTCGGCATCCTGTGTCAATCCAATGACTCCTCCTTCATCCTTCAGTACGCGGTTATTTTGCTCGTGGCCATGATCAAGAGCGATGAGGGAAAATATTCGCTGGGACTTGGCCAGGACAAACTTGCCATTACGAAATTCTTCAGCAACATCAGGATGGGTGATATCTTTTTATCAATATTGTTCTCTAAAATATATTAAAATACATGATGATGTTAAGTCAAGTTGGTGTTCAGACTTCAAATGTGTATGGTTGCTAAGGAAAATGTGTTGTCTAGCAACTGTTGCTATGTTATGCATATGTCATCTACTCCAGGGTGGTGTAAGTATAAGAGCAAAGCTGCAGATATTGAAATACATTACAATTTTTTAGTAAATTGGTCTGAAGGCATCATATATACTGGTTGCTAGGGAAAATATGTTGCTTAGCAACCGTTGCTATGCTAATAACAGTTTGCGTTGGCTCTACCCCTGAAAATATTAAGAATGATGTGACGGATATTTGTGCCAAGTTTCATGCTTTTATCATCATCTGAGCAATTTTTGCACCAATCGCCTAGACTATAAGCCCAATTATGAGATGATCCGATCACTTTTTTTTTTTTTTTAGCAGCCTATTAGCGATAATTGTGGAAAAAAAAAAGTGGGTTGCGAGAATTGAGGAAACCTTGATGTAGGGTGATGGGTAATGGGTGAGTGAATGGGTGGGGTGATGGGTAATGGGTGTGGGTGATGGGTGAGTGAATGGGTGGGGGGTGATGGGTTGGGGGTGATGGGTGATGGGTGAGGGAATAGGTGGTGGGTGATGGGTAATGGTAAATATAAGCGAAAGTGTGTCTGTCTGTCTGTCTGTCTGTGTGTGTGTGTGTGTGTGTGTGTGTTGTGTCTGGTATAGGTTCCGCCCCCCGTGGCGCAATCACCTCATATGAAACATTTTGGAACCGGGTTGACCAGGGGAAGGTTTTAAGCCCAATTATGAGATGATCCGATATTTTTTATTTTTTTTTAGCAGCCTATTAGCGATAATTGTGAAAAAAAAGTAGGTTGCGAGAATTGAGGAAAACCTTGATGTAGGGTGATGGGTAATGGTGAGTGAATGGGTGGGGTGATGGGTAATGGGTGTGGGGTGATGGGTGAGTGAATGGGTGGGGGTGATGGGTTGGGTGTGATGGGTGATGGGTGAGGGAATAGGTGGGGGGTGATGGGTAATGGGTGAGTGAATGGGTGTGTGGTGATGGGTAATGGGTGAGTGAATGGTTGGGGGGTGATGGGTAATGGGTGAGTGAATGGGTGGGGGGTGATGGGTAATGGGTGAGTGAATGGGTGGGGGTAATACATACATTTCTACATCCATGATTTCAGGAAAATTAGAAAGGGCTATCTGGAGAGTCGTGTTTGGTGGGCCGAAGGCCCACCAAACACAGGTGGTGGGCGACCCACCACCAATAGCCCTCCGCAGGAGCTAGCCAAAAAGTCCGCCCGGAGGGGCGGTTTGCGGCTAGTATATATATATATTGTTTATCATCAAATTCTACAGTTTCCTCCCTCCCCTTCCTCTCCCTTGGTATCTGTTGGCATCAGAATGTGCGCCGTGACTTCATATTCACAGCGCGTCAGTTTTATTAATAGTTCCCAAGTCAAATACAACTCAGTGCCACAGTTAGTTCCCGGCGTTCAGAGTTGCACAGGAGCGAATTCCTGTGTCCCTGATGGTGCGTGGCTGCTATTTCCATTTCAAGGACAAACCATTACTTCCGTCCACGTCACTTTGAAATCCTCCAGTAAATAAAGAACTTTCAAAAGCCACAAGCTTGAATCTCAGAAAATGTATACTCTACGCACTTTCATAGCCATTTCCAAGCTTCCTGATCTGACAGACATTTACGTTTGCTGTTCATCATACGCCTTCTATAACCTTTTTTGTCACCTCTGCAATCCAGAAATTTTAAAATGCTGTACTCTTGTGGATGAAGATTGACATGTCCTCCCACCGCAAAGAGTGACCCTGGGTAACCTTCTTCCCTTCCTGCAGTTTTTTTTGAACATCCTTAGATGAATACGACGACTCTTTGGTTTTCCATAGCAAACGTTGCCCCCGTGGCGAAAGTGTTCTGGATTGGCCGTGCCCTTTTGCATATTGCCCGAGAATCTTCTATCTATTCTTCTGTTCGATTCGGTGCAGCCCTTGGACTCAACGGGGGACTAGAGGAGTGGCAGAGGGGAGATCTCGCCCCTCAGTCAGGAGGGAGGGTGAAAAGGACGTCACGGTTGATGAAGACCGCGATAGGAATACGAATTATACATATCTGTTTCATCTATAATACATAAGCCTTCCTGAACGACCGGTGTATCCCTGTAATGACTAATAAATGACCTCCACGTAACGCGCTTATTACTTTACTCAGGGCACGGGTCCTGCTCCCCAATATTTTATTTTTGCAGGACGAGACTTCGAACTCTGAAATCTGGAGCACACACTCAACTCTCTTATTGGACAGCGACTATCCCTTTCTTGTTAGGTCCTCGGTGGAATTCTCCACCAACCCCTCTCATAATTTTTTAGAGTGGGTGGTTTTGTCCCCCCCCCCCCTTGTGAGTGAGATATTTTTCCGGGCTCGTCATAAGGGGGAGTGTATCGGGATGTATATCATTATAATAGTATGGTTAATATTAGGTATTTAGTAAATTATAAGTACTGGATAATATAAATTAATATTCAGTGGTTTTAGTATGTGCACTTTCTTTGGAGCGACTGGCTATTGGTCGCCGTCTTTGAATTTGCACCAATTCCTGTGGTACCCCCTGCCGTCTACCTAAGTGACACGTGTATTTAGGGTGGACGCCACCTAGCGGCCCGCCAGGGAGAGAATCAGTACACTTCCATCCCTTGCGGGTAAAACTATTGATCTAATATGTGCTTGTCTATAAGTACAAATATAAAGGACACTCCACAGTCACAACCCTCATGGAGAAACACTAATACGTGCTTTTAGTATATAATTACATTACAGTCACACTCAGCCGATCCCCAGGAGTAACAGTATAATTACTGGCTTGTCTACGTACACGCCAGACCCTCGCCTTTAATAACACTCTTCTAATATATCGTGTTTGGATAAGAAAGATTTTTTACATATAATGGAAAAAACACTAGGACGTTTAGAATCAACCACTGATAATAGCCGTGCGTCATGGATACCGAGGTTTGAAAACCAACCTATGCGATAACGAACACTATCTCCCTGCCCTAAACGCCTCTTGTTCAATCACGGGCGGCTGAATCCGCAGCGCCACATCGGATCACGGACATGCGAGTATTAATCACCCCTGTCCGCTTTTCAACCCACTATCCACCGATAATACTTAGTAAGTTGATTAGCTGGATAATGTGGTTCGGAGATGAGACTGGGTTTGATGATTAGGTAAGGATTTCAAATTAATATGTATGAGATATAAATCACCAAATTGGTGGCACCGAGTAGGGATATAGAGATCATGTGATTCAAGTGGTCGTTTATTTGTGAGGTAATTATGAGCCTATCACAACGCTGTTATGGGGCTGTAGGCAGGTATTTTCGGGCACAAGAATGACTCTGCTGTCCTACCATATGCCAGGTAGTAGATACACGAGGTTGCGTAATACTAGTTAGTTTTTAGTAGTAGGTGTGGTTGAATTATTACCTGTGTTACACGTCCTTGTCCAGGGCCGGCAGGCTCTACCCTCCACTTAGATTAAAGAATAATTCCAACTAACAACTATATATATAGTAACGTAATCTTCCATTTAATATTTATTTGACTGAGTTAATCACTTAAATCATGGCGGAGGGACCTAAACTTAGCTGCTAATTAGGTTGGCTTACATCGATATTAATACGTGTGAGGCAGCAGCTGGGACTAACTCTATGACTATATAGTTTAAACGTCAGTTCTGCTAATGCTAAAACTAATGGCAAACTATGAGACGGCTTTACTGCCATATATGAATGTTCAATTAAGACACGCTGGGATAAATATTATTTAGCTGTGTTATCATCATGAGCACTAATGTCAAGGCAACTGAGATGATCTCGATAAGTAATTGAATATGGGGATAACTGGAGTATGCTCATATTCCATCTACAGCTAAAAGCTTCTTTAACCCAAAGTTTTGCAAGGTATTAAAGCCAGAACCCCCCCCACAGGATATCACGATTATTACGCCTGAAAGTAATCATCTATATCAGCCACCCTCAGACGTTTAGGATCCCTCGTTATGGGTAGTTGTCCTGCACCTGTTCGCAATCAAACAGCCTTGTAATTAAGTTCACTTCCTCAGCCTACCAATAACCACTTAGACCTACTCAATAATAGATCAACCTATATCCAGGGCGACTTCTAGTGAAGTACGATATTAATTGTTGTCTTATGTTGAGGGGGAACTCGCCCTCCACATGAATTCTATTTAGATGTGTTTACACGGAGTTGAAAGGTTAATGCGCCCTGGTATTGCTAACCTTCCTCCGTGGTAACCATGCTTCAAATGCATGCCCTATAAGCTTAAGAACTTGTATGAAAATGGTAACAATCTGTTCATAACATCGCTCCGTTGTACCTCAGTGATAATAACTCAGACCCTACAGTAGTTAAATGGCATCCACTAATAAAAGTAGTTTAGCAGCTGTTCCACACTGCGAGTTTTGAATGTGGAGCCCATAATGGTCATTCCGTCCATGTAAAGACCATGTTTGACATGGTGCACAAAGATCCTTCATAAGCATGGAGATAGTTAAATTGTTACAACTACCGTAAATTAATAGTGATTTAGCCATATCTGTTTTTCTCGCCAGTACTGATATCAAACATTGACATCGTTCAATTTCGAGTTCCAAATTAGGAGATATGAATGTAGGAGTAAGCTGCTGTAGTAGTAAATCATATTGGTATCAGTTTAACTGTTAATGGCTAAAGGACACAGCTGGAAATGCTGAGGGATAATGGGTGTAAACTAGTTAGCAATACTCAATACGTTGATGGTCCTTTCCAATTATATAGGAGCCGATTATTTTTGGGCGTTACCTAAGGAAGAGGTCCTCAAATTACATAACGTGTCTGTTCACCGTGCTGGTGGAAGGTAATATGGGATCCTACCCATATACCCATACAAAGCCGAACAACAGGAGAGTATTCCCAGTCCATGCACACCCCTATTAATTACAAAATTAACCACTTTCCTGCCCACACAATAGTGATGTTTTAAAAGGAAAATGGTATTCCAAGCTCATAATGAATATATTCCACTAAATGAAAAACTCCTAATCTAATGCCTGTCGGCGAGGAGATAATACTCAAATTAAATACAGGATTAGGTTTAAGGCACTACCTGGCCGAAAGAGTGTAATTTGATCCTAATGGTTTTTCCACCTCGTCAGACATATCTGAAAGTATAATAGGGAACCTGGATTGATCCCAGATCTGTGATAGACATAGAAAGGTCTTTCCTACTGATCAAATTAATTAAGACTACTATAGTCTTCCAATCCTGACAAGGGATAGTTCTGAAACTTTGAGTTTTGATCAGAAATACAAAAAGCAGGTATTTCCTAGGATATCACTATTGTCCTCAGCATCCCCCATAGGAACAATTGACCAAATATTAGGTCTGTACCTAGAGCAAGGGGCATCATTAGGTGTCGAGTCGAAATTGAAAGCTGATCTTCCAATACCACCGCCGTGCCCATAATATATCCGAAAACCATCATCTTACTAAATTGTTGTTAAGATATCATAGGACACCTTACTGGCGTGAATGCTACAATATTAGCCTATCTCAGGTATGAATTTTTGGATAAATCATGGTAGACAGGCAGTCAAATATTACCTTATCTCTCATTAAATTATAGATCTGGGGTAGAGAGTCTCATATCTAGTCCCCCTGAACTTCACGCTGATAAGGAGATCCTAAAACTATTTAGAGGTCAATGGTGAATGACTATCCTGGGGATACTATAACATCTATTCCTGCCGGGTTAATATTCCCTGCAGGTTTAATATTCCCATGCAGGGTTAATAATACCGCTGCGGGTTAATACTCCTGCAGGGTTAATATTCCCTGCGGATTAATACTCCCTGCAGGTTAAACTCCCTGAGGTAATATTCCCTGCAGGGTTAATATCCCTGAGGTATATTCCCGCAGGGTTATAGTCCCTGCATGGTTAGGAGATACCTCTCCCCCCGATATTTCAGCATTTCACGTGGTACCTATATCAATCAATCATCATGGGGCATACGCCGGCGGACGTCGCCTCGCCACCTACGACGCCACTCCCGTGGGTCAACGCGGCGAGTTCCCATCAGGCTCCTTGTCCCATCCAAGCAGCTCTCGCATAAACATAAAACTGCCCCAGCCACGAGCCTTGTGGGCGCTCCTTGGCCTCCTCCACGTCTCCCTCTTGCCTCCCTCGCCTCCCTTGGCCTCCCTCCATTTCTCTTACAGATACAACCCGATGGGAAGGATAGTTCAGGGTAGCGTCCCATGCCCATATAGCCGAAGTTTAGCGCTGACTGACTAGGCAGGTAATAGGCCTCGATTCAGTTTCACGGTGCATCGCTGATTTGACACTAATCATGCCAGCCATACCCTGATTCTGCGGAAGACACTTATTACCAAAGGCCTTGATTCTCTTTTCATCAATATTTTGTGTCCATGTCTCACAACCATAGAGTAGACAGGGATCACAAGCGATTTGAAGATCCCGGATCTTTGTCCTCCTGCACAGGTCCGACACGCAATAACTCCCGCTGAGCGAGTCCATAACAACCGTGGGCGATGCAATCCGCCGTAAGACTTCTTGACGTGCCCGCCGTCTCATGGACTGCAATACCAAGGTATTAAGAACTTTCTATATCTCAAAGTCCTCGCCACACGACGCATGAACAGACTGTACCTGCCTTTCTCTAGTAGGTCGCCAAACACCTGACCTTGGTCCTTGAGCCGGAGACCTCAGTCCCAAAGACTTTGCTTCCTCGTGCAGCGCCTCGAGAGCCATCACCAGGACCTCCAGCGACTCAGCTGAAGTTACTGCATCATCGTCAAAAACATATCATGATCTTGGTGTTGCCCAACGGATGCTCCACATCACATTTGTCTACCGCCTTGTCCTCAATACCCAGTCCATACAAGCGTTGAAGGGTGGGGCAGGACGCGACCCTTTCCTCACTCCTGTATTCACAGGAAAGAAGCCGGATACAACCTTCCCACACTTCACAAGCACTCTCAGTCCTCAGAATACATGACCATTTATCAAACAAATAGTCCTTGCAGAATCCCTCGAGTCGCAGAAGATCCCAGAGTGACTGCACTGAGTAAACGCCTTCCTGAGATCAACATAGGCTGTCAAGCTCCCCTATGAAAACTCACGTCGGCGGTCCACCAGGACACGATACCCTCTATCAGAAAGTGTTAATTATTAAAATAGCTACGACCAAGTGCCGACACCACTAATCAATGTTCCTGGCCTATGTGGCCTGGGGTGATTTCACTGAAGCAGAACCTTCAGTTTTCGCCCGCCCCCTGTGGAATTATCCCCAAACACCCTCTCTCATTGTAGTGGTGGTTTTGTTCCCCCCCCCCCCCCTTGTGAGTGATATATTTTCCGCTCGTCATAGTGGGAGTGGGTCCGGTACCAGAAACACCAACAGTTTTCTCTGCTTCTGAGCTTTGCAAGGTCCGAAGGTTTTGAGAATTGCAGGTTCTTGTATCAGAGCCAGAGTGCACCACTGGACATGGTATAGTAATGCCCGAGGGTAGCTAAGAGATCGCCCACATCCTCGTTATTACTCGTTTGGAGGATCCTCCAGATGCAGGCTTACCGGTGTGCTGAGTTCTTTGGAACAGATCACAGCTTGTTGTTGCTACCTTAGCTTCATGTCAAGTCCCAGATAATCTTCAAGAGGTAACCATACTGGGTGTTTTCAATCTTGAGAACCTGAGGACTTGACATGTGCTCATGAGTATGCGGTGGCAGTCTCATCGGTTGTGGATGTGCTCGGTGCTCTCCTGGATCCTTAGAACTGTGGATACCTTACAAACGCAGAAACTCTACAGGCTCCAGGATTTATTGGGAGTCGCCCCGAGGTCAGCGTGGTTTTGTCTCGACGAGCGCTGGGACAATCGAGAGAGTCGCCTCAGGCTGGCTGGGGAACCGGACCAGCAACAGGTGCTCTGTCACGCCGGACAGAACCTCCTGAGGAGAGACCAGGAAGAGGTATGTCATGAGTCTCGCTGAGGAATTCGGGTCATTTGAACGCTAATGACCTCCGAACCCCTACCGAGCCTGAAGAACTCCGTTCCAAGTCTCCTTCTCGGGGCGAGTGCTATTCGAACAGCAGATGGGCGCCTAGTGGCGGACATGGATGGGCAGATGGCTCGTTGGGCTGAAAACTTTGGGCAGTTGTTCACGGTGGACCCTCCAACTGAGCAGCTTCACACCGCTGGGTTACAGGCAGTGGATGCCGATCCTCCCATTGACGAAACCGCACCCTCTCTTGACGAAGTCAGAGAGGCTGTAGCAAAGTTGAAGGGTGGAAAGGCAGCTGGTGTTTGTAATATCAGTGCGGAGCTCCTCAAAGAAGTCAAGTCACGTCAAGAAGTCTTACGGCGGATTGGCATGGCCCACGGTGTTATGGACTCGCTCAGCGGGAGTATTTGGCGTTGTCGGTACCTGTGCAGGAGGACGGATCCGGATCATCAAGTTGCTTGTGATCCCTGTCTTACTCTATGGTTGTGAGACATGGACACTAAATAGTGACTTGAAGAGACGAATCAATGCCTTTGGTAATAAGTGTCTTCGCAGAATCATGGGGTATCGCTGGGATGATTACGTGTCAAATCAGCGATTGCACCGTGAGACTGAATCGAGGCTTATTACCTGCATAGTCCGTCAGCGCCAACTTCGGCTATATGGGCATGTGGCACGCTACCCTGAAACCGATCCTTCCCATCGGGTTGTATCTGTAAGAGACAATCCGGCGTGGAGGAGGCCAAGGGGGCGCCCACAAGGCTCGTGGCTGGGGCAAGTTGATGTTTCTTGTCGAGAGCTGCTTGGTATGGGAAAGGAGCCTGCATGGGAACTCGCGAGTGGTGACCCCCGGGAGTGGCGTCGTAGGGTGGGCGAGGCGACGCGCCCCCCGGCGTATGCCCCCAATGATTGAAATGATTGATTGAGCTCCTCAAAGCTGGGAGTGAGGCCATGATCCGCGGGTTGCATGCTGTCCTGACTGCCGTGTGACAATCAGCTACCATTCCTCCTGACTGGAAAAGGGGGCTGGTCGTCCCTATCTGGAAAGGGAAAGGGGACCGTCAGGACTGCAACAATTACCGCGGTATTACACTGCTCAGCGTACCAGGCAAGGTGCTTGCCCATCTATTGCTGACACGAATTCGCAGTCATCTGTTGAAGCATCAGAGACCTCAGCAGTCTGGGTTCACGCCTGGTAAGTCAACAACGGACCGTATCCTAGCGCTTCGTGTCCTGGTGGAACGCCGACGTGAGTTTCGACAGGGGATGCTTGCAGCCTATGTTGATCTCAAGAAGGCGTTTGACTCAGTGCATAGTGAGTCACTCTGGGATCTTCTGCGACTTCGAGGGATTCCTGCAAGGACTATTGGTTTGATAACTGGTCTGTATTCTGGAAATGAGAGTGCTGTGAAGTGTGGGGTAGGTGTATCCAGCTTCTTTCCTGTGAATACAGGAGTGAGGCAAGGGTGCGTCCGTGCCCCATCACTTTTCAACGCTTGTATGGACTGGGTATTGGACAAGGTTGTAGATCAAAGTGATTGTGGAGCATCCGTCGGCAACACCAAGATCACTGATCTTGTTTTTGCCGATGATGCAGTAATCTTTGCTGAGTCGCTGGAGGTCCTGGTGATGGCTCTCGAGGCGCTGCACGAGGAGGCAAAGCCCTTGGGACTTGAGGTCTCCTGGCTCAAGACCAAGGTCCAGGTGTTTGGAGACATACTAGATGACGCAGTACAGTCTGTTCATGCGTGTGGCGAGGATATTGAGATCTTGGAAAATTTTACATACCTTGGTAGCGCAGTCCATAATGACGGCGGGTCACGTCAAGAAGCCTTACGGCGGATTGGCATAGCCCACGGTGTTATGGACTCGCTCAGCGGGAGTATTTGGCGTTGTCGGTACCTGTGCAGGAGGACAAGGATCCGGATCTTCAAGTCGCTTGTGATCCCTGTCTTACTCTATGGTTGTGAGACATGGACACTAAATAGTGACTTGAAGAGACGAATGCCTTTGGTAATAAGTGTCTTCGCAGAATCATGGGGTATCGCTGGCATGATTACGTGTCAAATCAGCGATTGCACCATGAGACTGAATCGAGGCCTATTACCTGCATAGTCCGTCAGCGCCAACTTCGGCTATATGGGCATGTGGCACGCTACCCTGAAACCGATCCTTCCCATCGGATTGTATCTGTAAAAGACAATCCGGCGTGGAGGAGGCCAAGGGGGCGCCCACAAGGCTCGTGGCTGGGGCAAGTTGATGTTTCTTGTCGAGAGCTGCTTGGTATGGGAAAGGAGCCTGCATGGGAACTCGCGCGTGGTGACCCCCGGGAGTGGCGTCGTAGGGTGGGCGAGGCGACGCGCCCGCCGGCGTATGCCCCCAATGAGTGATTGATAGTGGGAGTGCGTATAGGGATGTATATAATTATAATGGTAATGGGTAATATTAAGGTAATTTAAGTAAGTTATAGGTACTGGGGATAATATAAATTAATATTCCCAGTGGTTATTAAGCATTTGCACCTTAATTTGGAGCGACTGACTATTTGTCGCCGTCATTTGAATTTGCACCAATTCAGGTGGTACACCTGCCGTCTACCTAAAAGGTGACACGTGTAATTTATGGTGGACGCCACCAGCCGTCCACAGGGAGAGAATCAGTACACTTCCAGTCCCTCGCGGAGTAACAACTATTGATCTAATATAGTGCTTGTCTATAAGTACAAGTACAAGTACACTCCACAGTCACACCCTCATGGGAGAAACAACTAATACGTGCTTGTAGTATATAAGTACAAGTACAAGTACACTCCAGCCATCCCCAGGAGTAACAGTTAATATACGTGCTTGTCTAACAGTACACGCCAGACCCTCGCCTTAATAACATCTCTTACTAATATACGTGTTTGTATAAAGAAGAGATTTGTACATATAAGTGTAAAAACCAATAGGACGTGTTAGAATCAACACACTGATAATGGCCGTGCGTCATGGATAACAGGGTGTGAAAACCAACCTGACGCGATAACGAAACACTAAGTCTCCAGCCCTACGCCTCTTGTCAATCACGGGCGGGCTGATCACGCAGCAACTACATCGGATCACCGGACATGCAGTATTAATCACCACATGATCCGCATTTCAACCCACTATCCACCGATAAGTATCCTAGTTAGTTGATTAGCAGGGATAATGTGTCGGGAGATAGAACATGGGTTTGATGTTTAGGTAAGGACTTCAAATTAAATATGTATGTGAAATAAATTCCCACAGGCACAATAGGCATGAGACACAATCGGATTAATATTAAGTCTTACAAACAGCTATTGGATTTGACAGGAAAGTGACGATTATAAATGGATCAAGGGGACCAGAAATGAGACGACGGAGGGATAAACAGGAGCTTGAAATCTGAAGTTGAAGGTCAGAACGAGATGAAGATAGTGTGTTGTAGGAAGCAGAAAACAGAAGAGAAGCAGAAAACAGGAACAAAAGAGAGGAAGAGGAGTGTTTCGGCGGCCAGGAATAATACAAATGATACACTAGATGTTTGTGATAAAGATTGCATCCCATAGTCTTTCCATTTTATCAAGTCACTTGTGGAAATTATTCACCATCCACCCACCCTCTCAATTAGTAGAGTGGTAGTTTAGTTCCCACCTCATTGTGAGAAAGGTATTGTTCGCTAACCATAAGGAGAGGGTAGGAATGTATATTTACGTATATAATTATAATGGTATTGGATAGAAATTAGAGTGACTAAATTTTTTTTTTTTTTTTTTTTTTACATCACAAGGAACTGGCCAAGGGCACAACAAAAATGGGTAACACAAAGCCCGCTTGGTTGCCAGTCCCTATAAAGAAGACAGTAAGAGAATAAAATAAAAGAGAGGGGTGAGCCAATTTAGTTCGGGAGGTGTCTTGTTACTTTTCTTCTGAAAAGATTTAAGTCATAGGAAAGTGGAAAAATAGAAACAGGAAGAGAGTTCCAGAGTTTACCAGTAAAAGGGATGAAAGGGTAAAGATACTGATTAACTCTTGCATTAGGAAGATGGACAGAATAGGGATGAGAGTGAGTAGAAAGTCTTGTGCAGCGAGGCCGCGGGAGGTGGGGAGGCATGCAGTTAGCAAGTTCAGAAGAGCAGTGAGCATGAAAATAACGGTAGAAGAGAGCAAGAGAAGCAGCATTGCGGCGGTGATTTAAAGATTGAAAACAGTCAGTCAGAGAAGAGGAGTTGATGAGACGAAAAGCTTTTGACTCAACCCTGTTTAGGAGAGCTGTATGAGTGGATCCTCCCCAAACATGTGAGACATACTCCATACATGGGCGGATAAGGCCCCTGTAGAGAGCAAGCAATTGGGAGGGAGAAAAAAAGGACGCAGACGCCACAGACACCTAACTTCTTAGAAGCTGTTTTAGCAAGAGATGAGATGTGAGATTTCCAGTTCAGATTTTTAGTAAAGGATAGTCCTAGAATGTTCATTATAGAAGGAGATAGTTGAGTGTCATTGAAGAAGAGGGGATAGTTATTTGGTAGGTTTTGTCGAGTAGATAGGTGGAGAAATTGGGTTTTTGAGGCATTGAATAAAACAAGGTTTGCTTTGCCCCAATCAGAAATTATAGAAAGACTAGCCGCAAAGCCGCCCTCCGGGCGACTTTTTGGCTAGCTCCTGCGGAGGGCTATTGGTGGGCCTTCGGCCCACCACCTGTGTTTGGTGGGCCTTCGGCCCACCAAACATGGACTCTCCAGATAGCCCCTTCTAACTTTCCTGAAATCATGGATGTAGAAATGTATGTATTCCCCCCACCCATTCACTCACCCATTACCCATCACCCCCCACCCATTCACTCACCCATTACCCATCACCCCCCACCCATTCACTCACCCATTACCCATCACCCCCCACCCATTCACTCACCCATTACCCATCACCCCCCACCCATTCACTCACCCATTACCCATCACCACACACCCATTCACTCACCCATTACCCATCACCCCCCACCTATTCCCTCACCCATCACCCATCACCCCCAACCCATCACCCCCCACCCATTCACTCACCCATCACCCCACACCCATTACCCATCACCCCACCCATTCACTCACCCATTACCCATCACCCTACATCAAGGCTTCCTCAATTCTCGCAACCCACTTTTGTTTTCAAAATTCTCGCTAATAGGCTGCTAAAAAAAAAAAAAAAAAAAAAGTGATCGGATTATCTCATAAATGGGCTTATGACCTTCCCCTGGTCAATCTGATTCCAAAAATGTGCCATATGAGGTGTTTGCGCCACGGGGGGCGGAACCTATACCACACACACACACAGACAGACAGACAGACAGACAGACAGACAGACAGACAGACACACTTTCGCTTATATTATTATAGATCAGAAGTTAGGCGCTCGGTGGCATCTCTCCGTGAATCACTTACTTCCTGTTGAGTTTGACGTCTAATAAACGACGTTGAAAAATGCAGGGTACAATCATCAGCGACTTAGAATCATAAGTGACTTGATACATTGAAAAGACTATAGTAATTTGCAATTAGAGAGGAAAATTAACATGCACACAGCCGGATGAAGTGTTATCTCACTTCAACGAGCTTCTTACCTCATCACTTCAACAAAGATGTGTTTCCTTGAATTAGTAATGTAGCGCTTCATGTTTCTGTCAGTCGTGTGTGTGTGTGTGTGTGTGTGTGTGTGTGTGTGTGTGTGTGTGTGTGTGTGTGTGTGTGTGTGTGTGTGTGTGTGTGTGTGTGTGTGTGTGTGTGTGTGTGTGTGTGTGTGTGTGTGTGTGTGTGTGTGTGTGTGTGTGTGTGTGTGTGTGTGTGTGTATGTGTGTGTGTTTGTGTGTGAGTGTGTGGGTGACTCAGACTCGCGCCTTAATGAAATGTCTGGATTTCATTTAATAGCGAGTGATGAATAAAGGTTTGTAGAGTGCTAGATAATTATGCAAAATGTAAATGGCGATACTTGATATAATTGTGTGCGTAGTGGCGGTTGTGTGACTGGTGTGTGTGTGTGTGTGTGTGTGTGTGTGTGTGTGTGTGTGTGTGTGTGTGTGTGTGTGTGTGTGTGTGTATTCATCTAGTTGTGTCTAGTTGTATTTTTTACAGGGCCTGAGCAACGCTCGTGTGGCCCCGTCTCCATATCAACATTTTTATCATTCATCCTTATTGCTTGGTTTTGGCCAAAGCCAGCACCCCGGAGAGAAGGTCACAAACCCCGGCTAAAACCCGGTACCCATTCACTGCTGGGTGGACAGGGGCTCGGGTTTTAAGGAAACAACCCATCTGTTTCCGCTCCGCCCGGGGATCGAACCCGGGACTTCTCGGTTGTGAACCGAGCGTGCTCCGTGGTGCTGTGTACACCACAGAGCACCACGGAGTGTGTGTGTGTGTGTTGTGTGTTCCTTCTGTAAATAGCGATACTTGACATCATTGTGTGTGTAGTGACGGGTGTGTGTTAGGGTGGATCGCTTTTACATTTTTTTCGATTTTTATATTCTAATAGAAACAAAAACTTGCGCATGCATGAAAAAATAGCCTCTGCAAAATCTTAGCTTAATAGGTAATCATCATCTGTCCCCGGCAGAGCGATGAAAATCCCATTTAGTCAAAAACGTATTTGTCTTATAATTTTTTAAATATTTCAATATGCACCAAAATTATTCATAATAACTATAAAGTCGATGAAAAAGACCTCATATGATCGTTTTTCCAAGCGCGTCATCCTACGTTAATATCCTTTGCCCCCGGCAACAACGTCAAATGTTGAAAAAATAGGTAAATTATATACATATTTTCAGATCGGCTTTTTGTCTTAAATATTACATTTATAAATTTCCCATAACATTTATATGGTTGCTTAGGCATGAAATAACACACACAACATTTTATGACTCTAAGCTAGGGTTTAAATGTCCTCTCTGCTGAGTGCTGCCAGCAGCAGCTGCCACTGACGCGCCAGCACGCACTGCGCAGTTCCCTCAGTTGCCTTTTGACAGCGTTGAAGGCATGCATGTGTGTACTGTGTATTTTGCAGCTGGCTCCTCGAGTACTCAGTGTGGTGTGTGTGTGTGTGTGTGGGCTCCTCACTCAGAGTCCTCAGTGGGCTCAATCTCTCTGCTCAGAGAGATTTGCCCTTGTTTTTTTTTTCTCATAACTCGGTTTTTTTCCGATTTTTTTTGCATAACAGAACAATACATTATTATTTAATCTTTACAGAATGGCTACCGCTACAACTAGAAGATCGGTTACGTGTACAATATTTGGTGCTGGGATGGATTTGAATTTGCGATGTTTTCTCACATGTGAAGATGTGATGCAATCAATCAAACTACCATCATGTGAGAACTGAGTTGAGATCATCAAAGAAGGAACTTCCATTCAAAGACATCGCCGCTGTGGCCACGGAGAGACTGGAATACTTGTGGAAATTAGCTTCCATTCCAACAGATTCGACAGCATGGATAAATCAAATGTTGAAAAGTTATCATGATAAAAGGGTCTAACATCATCAAATCACTGAACGCGAAAAGAAGAACGAATCGTTACAGAAAAACCTTGAGGCCTTCAAGAAATCAACTATGGACCACCTTATTTGACATATCGGCTTGTAAATGCCCTGATTTGACAAAATGCAGCTGCCCTCCTGAACGACGAGTACCACTGAAAGAGCAACAGTTTTAACTCGACCAAAGAAGTGATCGCAAAATGGCAATAGGAACTTTGGATGTTGAAACAACAAATAAAAACGAGATGACACTTGCAAAAAGATTTGCGATATTGAAACAAGAAGGAATAGCAGAACATCAAGAGCCGTCGACTAGTAACCGACAAGAAACTTCTCAAGAACAACCTTCTTCGTCAGCCTCTAGTGAATCCGAGGATACAACTATAGAATCATCGTCATCGTATGAACTAACACCGAGAGATAAACAAGACATTAAGAAAAAAACAGGAATCAAACTCCAGGTACTTGCTGAAGCTTGTGATCGTACGGGCGTCTCAGACAGAGCTGCTTCATTTATTGCTTCTTCGATGGTAGAGGATGTTGGCTGGATACGAGAAGATGATGTCAGTTCAGTGTGTATTCGAAATAAGATAAGAAGAGTCAGAAAAAGAGTTCATTCTGAGCATCAGCTAGATAACAAGATCACGCTACCATTACATTTTCTTAGACGAACGTAAAGATAAAACAATGACACAAAAAGAAATAGACAATGTGAAGCATAGAAAGACTGTGGTAGAAGAGCATATAGTTTTAGTTCAAGAACTAGAATCCCAGTACATGGGGCATTTCACTCCTGCATCAGGTTCTGCCACTGCAATAACATCAGGTATCATCAACTTTCTAGAGACTAACAATATTAGCACGGACAACATTGTGGCTATCGGCTGTCATGGTACTGCAGTGAACACGGGTCGAAAGGGTGGAGCCATTCGTATGATTGAAATGAAGCTACAAAGGCCAGTTCAGTGGATCATATGCCTATTACACGGTAATGAATTATCACTGCGACACCTCATTCAAAACTTGGACGGCAAAACAACTGGGCCAATGGGCTTTACTGGACCAGTTGGAAAACAACTGAACGACTGTGAAAAACTTCCAATTACAGAATTCGATGCCATTCCATCTCCCGACATTGACTTAGATTTTGCCGATTTGAGAAATTACCAACAATATTTGTTAGGCATTTTTACAGAGAAAGTGGGAGGGGTTTACTGCTCTTCAGCTCCCCGGCGGCTCGAGACCCGGGTAAGATGGGGTATCCAGGTGGCTCCCAACAGCAAATGATTTCTGCGCCTCTATGTTTCAACCGGGTAAACCCCTCCAGCCCCTTTCAACGAATTTTCCGATTCTTTATGACATTTTTAAGCCCCAAATTTGGGTTTTTTAAGATAAAGAAAAACCCCAGTTTCATTTGGGGCCCCAAATTTTTTTTTTCTCAAAATGGGGCCCCTCTCTCAAAACCATCCCTCAAAGATCTAAGACAATCGCGAAAAAAAGTCCCCGTAAAAATTTAAATTTCTTTGCTCACCAGAAAATTTCTGATCCCCCATCCCTAATGACGATGAGCCAACCAAAAGAGAAATTGGGATGCATAAAAATTTAAAAGCCCCGATCAAAAAAATTTCACCAGGGGGGGAAAATTCGACCTTCCCCAAATTTGGGTACGCCCCCTAACAAAAATTTTTTTTCCCTCAAGGGGGGCATCCCAAATTTCCTATGTAAAATAAAATTTCAAAAGACGATTTTATCAAATCCAATTTTTGCTTTGAGCAAATTCTTATAGGGCAAAATCGCCCCTTTTATATTGAAACCCCTTATTGAAAAAGTTAAAAGTTTACGCGTGCCCCGGTTTGGTCCTTTTTATTGCATTAGCACCAATATGGTTCCAAATGACTAGCGGGGAAAAAGGCTTTTGACCCAGTTGGTTCATCAGGCACTACACCCACAGTGGTCACACCCCTCTACTTTGGCCTAGAACGTGCCCCATCATTTTCCTTTTAGACCTAAAGGGCGGGGGCATGATCCCCCGGTGATGGGCCCGACCCCGGTTGAACCCGTCTCGGGCCCTGCCCCCCAAACCACTGTTTCCGCCCCCGTCCCCTCCCTTCACGACTCTTTCGGGGGGTCTGTGTGTGGATAGAGAACCCCGGAACCTCGTCCCTTTTGCCCAGGATCCCCTTGGTTCTGACCCCCGGACAGTAAAACATGTAATGCCCGGCTTTTTGAACCTGGCCGGGCCCTGCCAGCTGATCAGGGGTTCTGCAAGCTGGTGGTGCCCAAGTTCAGTTTTGGGTGTGATCCCGAGGTTTTTACACTGGGGGTTCCCCATACTCCTCGCCAGCCCTCAGCTTCAAAATCTGGGTCACAGCGAACCTGCGGGTCTTTCCTCACTCTGCCCTCGCCCATCACGAGGGGAGGACACATTCTGGTGTGCAACCCCATGTTTCCTGTCCGCACAAATCGCCCAACGGCTTTTTGGACCTTTTTGGGGCTGCGACCTCATCACTCTGAGCTGCGGGGGGATGTGTTTGGGGGCCGTCCTCTATCTTTGGGGCCTTTTAAATGTCGTAGTAGGGGTTTTGAAGTACACCCTGCAGGCAGTACTTGACTAGGTTTTTTCCAGGGGTTGTTTTTTTTGCCAGTCGCCCAATGTTTTCTGGGCCCAAAATGTCCACGAGCAAACGGGGCTGTGGTGACCCATCTGGAGTGGGAAACCTTGCCACACTTGACTCCTGCGGGCTGGGGAACAGGAGAACCCCCCCACTTCACAGCCGGGAAACCACTGGAAATGGGGAAACCGCTGGTCATGGACAGTTGACCAGGATAACCCCGTATCTCCGTGGATCTTCCCCCGGCCGGCACCCCAACCAAAAACTCGCGTTGTACTGCATCTAAATTCACGCTGGACACCCAGATGAAACACTGGACCCGTGAAGCCAGGGTCAGATGAGGTGGGCCCTTTCGATGTTTGGTGAAAGGGGCGCAGGGGCAACCCCGTTTGTGTGCAAAAAGGCATATACCCCAGAAGAGTTTGCGCCCCCGCATCTTCTCCAAATGGCGTAAAGAAACCCACCCTTCCCAAACCCCGTTTTGGTCTATTTGAAAAACCTTCCCGTACGATCAGTGAGTCGGGGGAGTCGTATGTCCCCAAAAGGCAGATCATAGAGAGCCTGACTACCTTAAACGCAGGTTCCCTCAGGGGGCCCCGGGGGGCCTTGGTAAAAAAGTGCCTGGGGTCCCTTTCCCCGGAGGCCCTCCTCTGTACTGACACATGTTTCCTCCCTGATAAATTTGGGGGGTGCATTTTCCCATAGCTGTCGGGAAACCACCCCCCCTTTTGGTCTTGCCCTTTTTCCCCCCCCTCGAAACCCCCAACCCAAACTTTTTTTGGTACCCGGGTTTGTTTTCCCCTGGTAAAGGGCCCCCTGGCCGATGCCATGGCATCCTGCCCTGGCCCCCCTGCTTTTTAGGACCCACAGCCCGGGTACGCCCTGCCCTGGGAGGGGGGGCCCGGGAAAGCAAAAGGGCCCTAAAGGAACCCAAACCCAAAGGCGGAGCAGCATTTGGGCGGAACGTCAAACCGGATGTTTCCCAGCGCCGGGGTTCCGGACGGGCTTTTGTTTTTTCTTTTTGCAGCGGGGGCCTGCCCCCAGTATGAAATCCCCAAGGGGTGCCAGGACCCCACCTCCCCCCTGAGCAGCCCGGCCCTACTAGAAATGGCACCCCCCTTTTTCCTTTTCCCTTTTTTTCCCTCTGAGGGGGGCAGGGTAAAGGGGACCCCCTCCGTCCCCCCCCCTCAGAATCCTGGGATCTTCACCGGGGCCCGGGGAACATCTGCCCCTGCAGTAAAGGAGTCAAAACCTTTTCTCTTTCTTTTCTGTTTCTTCTGCCTAGCCTCCTTTTCCCAAAACTGCTTTCTTTTTTCGGCTTTCACTTTTTTTCTATGCGTCTCATTTTGTCAACCCCGTCATCATCTTTTGCCCCTCCCCTTTCCTCAATTTGATCCTCTGGTAGTACGGGCCCAAATTTCCCAGGTCAAAAAAGTAGGGAATTTGCGGGCCAGGGGAACCCCACTTCACTTTTTTGGGGGGGGGGGGGTTGGGGGGGTTCCCCCCGGGGGGGGGGGGGGGGCCCGGGGAAAAAATTTTTTTTTTTTTTAAAAAATTTTTTTTTTTTTCTTCCCCACTTCACTAACCTTTTTCCCAAAAAAATTTTCTATCCTTCTGGTCACGGCCGGAAAAAACCCTGGAGGGAAAAAGGGGGTTTTTTTCCCCAAACCCCAAAAAGGGTTAAATTTTAATTTTTTTCCCCCCCCCCCCCCCCTTTTTTGGGGGGGGGTTTTTTTTTTTTTTTAAAAAAAACCCCCCCCCCCAAAAACCCCCCCCCCCAAAAAAAAGGGGGGAAAATTGGAAATTTTTTTAGGGCCCCCCCCTTTTAAAAAAAAAAAAAAACCCCCCCAAAAATTTTGGGGGAAAAAGGGTTTTTTGGGGGGGGGGGGTTTTTTTTAAAATAAAAAATTTTTTTTTAAAAAATTGCTTAAACCCCCGGGGGAAAAAAACCCCCCAAAAATTTTCCCCAAAAAAATTTTTTTTAAAAAAATTTAATTTTTTTCCCCAAAAAAAATTTGGGCCTTTTTGGGGGGTTTTAAAAAGGGGGAAAAAAAACCCCCCAAAAAAGGGGGAAAATTTTAAAAAAGGGGGGGGGCCCCGAAACCCCAAACCCTTTTTTTTTTTTAAAACCCCGGGCAACCCAAAACGGTTTGGGGGGGAAAAAAAAAGGGGGCCCCCAAAAAACCCCCCTTTGGGGCCCCGGGCCCAACCCTTTTTTTGGGGAAATTTTTTGGGCCCCCCTTCCCGGGGAAAAGGGCCCCCCCCCCTTTTTTAAAATTTTTTTTTTGGAGGGGGGAAATTTTTCCCCCCGGGGGTTCCCCCCAAAAAAAATTTTAAAAAAGGGGGGCCCCTTTTTTAAAGGGTTTTTTCCCCGGGAAAAAACCCCCTTTTTCCCCAAAAGGGGGTAAAAAGCAGGGGGGAAACCCCCAAATTAAGGGGTTTTTGGGGGGGGGCGGGAAAGGGGGGAAGGGGCCCCCCCCGGGGGGGGCCCCCCCCCCCCAAACGGGGGTTTTTTTGGGGGGGAAAAATTTTTTTTCAAAGGGGGAAAAACCCGGGGGGGGTTTGGGTTTTTTTTTTTTGGGGGGGGGAAAGGGGGTTTTAAACCCAAAAAATAAAAACCCCCCCCGGGGAAAAAACCGGGGTTTTTCCCCAAAAAAAAATTCCCCTCCCCCAAACAAGGGGGAATCGGGGGGGAAAAGGGGGGAAAAAACCCCCCGGGCCCCCCCCCCCCCCCCCCTTTAAAAAAAAAAACCCCCCCCTTTTTTCCCGGGGGGTTGGGTTTTTTTAAAAATTTTTGGGGGAAAAAATTTAAAAAAAAGCCCCTTTAAAAAGGGGAAAAAAATTTTTTCTTAGAGAAGCGGTTGATAGCGAAGAAGATGCAGACTCTGAGAAGGAAAAGGACTCAGACGCTAAACAGGACGAGGCCTCAGCCGCTGAGCAAGTCGGGGACTTAGCCGCTGAGCAAGACGAGGACTCAGTCGCTGAGCAAGACGGGGACTCAGCCGCTGAGCAGGACGGGGACTCAGACGCTGAGCATGACGGTACTCAGCCGCTGAGCAAGACGAGGACTCAGCCGCTGAGCAGGACGAAGACTCAGCCGCTGAGCAGGACGGGGACTCAGCCGCTGAGCAGGACGGGGACTCAGCCGCTGAGCAGGACGGGGACTCAGCTGCTCAGCAGGACGGAGACTCAGCCGCTGAGCATGACGGGGACCCAGCCGCTGAGCAAGACGAGGACTCAGCCGCTGAGCAGGACGAAGACTCAGCCGCTGAGCAGGACGGGGACTCAGCCGCTGAGCAGGACGGGGACTCAGCTGCTGAGCAGGACGGAGACTCAGCCGCTGAGCATGACGGGGACCCAGCCGCTGAGCAGGACGGGGACTCAGCCGCTGAGCAAGACGTGGACTCAGCTGCTGAGCAAGACGGGGACTCAGCCGCTGAGCAAGGCGGGGACTCAGGTGCTGAACAAGGCGGGGACTCAGCCGCTGAGCAAGATGGGGACTCAGCCGCTGAGCAAGACGGGGACTCAGCCGCTGAGCAAGACGGGGACTCAGCCGCTGAGCAAGACGAGGACTCGGACGCTGAGCAGGCCGAGGCGGCTGTGGATAGGTAGCTTCATGTCCTGCGGGAACGCCACGTTGCACTGCTCAACCAGGATCAGCTGCGAGACTTGGGCGCCGATCACCTTCTGGCTGATGGCGGCTTCGGCTCCGTCAGGAAGGTGGTGTTTGAAGGGACTCAGGCCGTCGTGAAAGAACTGTTGGAGCGTAGCGCGATTGTGGCGCTGTAACACGAGGCCTGGCTGATGCTGGGGCAGAACGGTACCGGAAAAGTGCCGCTCCTCCGAGCTGTGTGCGCCGCGCCCCCGGCGTTACTGCAGGAGTATGTCGGCATCACCTACGACAACTTCTTGAGGAACTGTTCGTTAGAGAATTTCCTTAACTCACTGACGAGCATCTGCGAGCGCCTGCAGGAAGTCCACGCCAAGGACATCGTCCACAACGACCTAAAGTTTATCAACATAACTTACACAGTCACGATCGCTGAGCCTGTATTCCACATCATCGATCTAGGGTGGGCGTACCACGAGGGAAAGTCGCTGCGGAACAGGTCTTCCCGGACAGTGTATAAAGCAACGAAGAAGAGGACGAGGACGACCTAAGCGACGAGTACGAAGATGCGTCCCCAGACGACCGCTTTCCGTGGATGGCACCCGAGAATGGGGTGCAACAACCCGTGTTTTGCTCCGGTGACGTGCACAGCCTCGGGTACATCCTAAACATCGCGGTGTAGTGGTGCAACCAGACCTTCCTGACGGATCCGCTGATGAAGGTGTCGAGGCTGTGCACCGCCTAGGATCCCGCAAGCCGTCCTTCCCTCCGACACGTGGCCATGGCCGTCGCCTTCCTGCTCAGACAACTGACGCCCCAACATCGAGGAAAATTTATTTTTAGGTGAAAGGAAGCCTTTGATATGAAAAAATGCCGACTCTGAGCAGGAAGGACTCAGACGCTGACGGGACCAGGATCACCGCTGAGAAAGAGGGGGGACTCGCCGCTGAGAAAGACTGGACTCAGCCGCTGGCAAACTTGGGCCCCGCCACTGGCAAGACGGGACTCCCCGCGGGGAGCAAACGGGCTCACCGCTGAGCAAACTGGGACTCGCCCTGAGAAAGACGGAACTCACCGCTGAGAAAGAGGGGGACTCAGCCCTAGCATGACGGGGACTCAGACCAAGCAGACCGGGGCGGCCTGGAAAATTACTTCGGTCCTGCGGGGCCCCACTTGCACTGCTCACCCAGGAGCAGCTGCAAGTTTGGGACACCGAACCCCCCTGGCTAAGGGGGCTTGGGCTCCGTCAGGAAGGGGGTTGTTTAAAGGGGACTCGGGCCTCGTGAAGGGAACTGTTGGACGTACGCGATTGTGCCGCTGCTACGCGGGCCCAGGTGATTCTGGTGCTAAGGGGTGCGCGGAGTGCCGCACCTCCGGCCGTGTGCTCCGCCCCCCCGGGCGTTTGCAGGAGTAGTCGGAAACACTTACGACAATTTCTGAGGAACTGTTGGGTAAAAATTTCCCTTTAATTCACTGACCCATCTGCGCCCCCGCCTTTGGGAAGTCCACGCCAAGAATCGTCCACAACAACCAAAAGTTTAATAACAAAAACTTTCACAGGCACTTCGCTTAGCCCTTTTTCCACTCACGATCTGGTGGGCGTGCCCCAGCGGGGGAAGTCGCTGCGGCAGGGCCTCCCGGAAAGTGTATAAACGACGAAGAAGAGGACGAGGACGACCTAAACGACGAGTACAAGATGCTCCCCAGACACTGCTTTCCGTTGATGGCACCCGAAATGGGGTCGACAACCGTGTTTTGCTCCGGTGACGTTACAGCCTCGGGTCATCCTGGCTCGCGATGTAGGGTGCGCCAGACCTTCCTGAGGAGCCGCTGATGATGGGGTCGAGGGTTCATCGCCAAGGATCCCCGAAAGTCCTTCCCTCCGACACGTGGCCATGGCCGTCGCCTTTCCCGCTGAGACTTTACGCCCCACAGCTGAGAGAAACATTTGTTTTTGAGGTTAAGAGGAGAGCGGTTGTGTGAAGAAGCTCAACTTGGCAGGAAAGGCTCAGACCTGAACAGAGAGGACTCGCCGCTGACAGGGCGAGGACTCGCCGCTTTAGCAGACTGGGACTCAGCCCTGAGCAAGACGGGACTTAGCCGCTGAGCAAAACGGGGGCTCAGCCGCTGATAAGATGGGGCCGCTGCTGAGCAAGACGGGGGCTCAGCCTCGACAAGACAACTCGCCGCTGAGCAAAACGGGACTCACCGCTGACAGGGCGAACTCGACGCTAGAGACAAGGATTCAGCGCTGAGCAGGGCCAGGCCGTGTATAGGTACTTCGTGTCCCCGCGGGACGCTACGTTGCCTGCTTAAGCTCGTTTATAAAGGTGCTGCTTTTATTTGCTTTAACAAGCTTTTTAATTCGCTAGCAAATTCGCTGGGGAAAACGTCACCGACGCGCGTCTTTTTTTCGCTAGCGACTAAAAACATGAAATTTGCAGCGTCAAAAGACGCTGCGATAAATTAAACTTTTACTTTACCGCTCGCGCCCAGCGTTTCTAGGGGAAAAGATACTAGTTCAGACGGGGACACAGTGTTGAGGGTGTATTGTGCTTTTCTGCTGGGGTGAATTGTCCAGTTTTCTTTTTTTTGTGCCCAAACTAACACACTGAAAGGAAATGAAAAATTTTACCCCCTTAATTATTGAAACTATCCCTCATATGGAAAATTAAATTTAGAGCTATTCAAATAAGCCCAATGCGTGTGGACAAAACACAAATGCTCATCGACCTTGCAGACAGCAACCCGAAAGGACGGAAGATTTAAAGGAAAATTAGTTTGTATCTTTATCCCAGCTCTTCAATTTTTTGCACGTCACCTCAAAACTCTCCGTATGTATTGGGGCCTCCAATGCCGTTCCTTCAGAAGTTATCTGGGCCCCCTGAGCCTGCCTCCCCCTATCCCTTTGTACCCAACACTTCTTTTTCTTGGGTGTTTTTTTCTAACAAATCCGAATTTTTAGCTTGGGGCACCCTTGCACAAAAGGGCAACAGCGGCTCGCAGCACACCCCTCGATGCCGACGCCTGGGACTGCTCGAAAAAGCTACCCTAGATAACGTGAATCGCCAATGCCATTATTTCGAAATTTTAGCATTACTATGATTTTTTTTGTACCACTGAAGGTAAAACACATTAGTTTTTATAATGACGTATAACTCCCGTTTCAGCGTTGTTTTATGCTTTGTATCTGCAAATATATACGGTTTTTAAAATTTTACTACGCGTTTTTTTCTTCGGGGGGACGACGACAGCGGTAAACTTTATAAAAAAACACTAGATGGCGACCAAATGTTTTGGTGCCACTTTGTAGATATTTTTGTAATTTGTTCATTTATAGCCCTAATATGACACATATGAAGACACAAAATGACACAGACTTTCCAGATAGCCCCTTCTAATTTTCCTGAAATCATGGATGTAGAAATGTAAGTATTAACGCCACCACACATCTGTAAACAGGAAAAAAAGTTGTCCTGGCGACTTTACTGTTATCTTTGGTAGCGAATTCATAGTTTTTACCAGCATCGTGTAAATGGCTTCCCACTTGCGTCTTTATCAGCTTGAAATTCGCTCTGGGATAGCGATAAGTTGGCGACAAAAGATCCTAGCGTCTAGCGTCAAAAGCAGCGCCGTGTAAACCGGCCTTTACCCAGGAACAGCTGCGAGACTTGGGCGCTGAACACCTCCTGGCTGAAGGCGGCTTCGGCTCCGTCAGGAAGGTGGTGTCTGAAGGGACTCAGGCCGCCGTGAAGGAACTGTTGGAGCGTAGCGCGATTGTGCCGCTGCTACGCGAGACCCGGGTGATTCTGGTGCTGAACGGTGCAGCGGGAGTGCCGCACCTCCGAGCCGTGTGCTCCGCGCCCCCGGCGTTTACTGCAGGGGTATTTCGGCATCACTTACGACCCAAATTTCTTGAGGAACTGTTCGGTAGAGAACTTCCCTTTAATTCACTGACGAGCATCTGCGACCGCCTTTTGGAAGTCCACGCCAAGGACAAACGTCCACAACAACCTAAAGTTTAATAACATAAAATTTCACAGGCACTATCGCTTAGCCTGTGTTCCACATCATCGATCTAGGGTGGGCGTGCCACAGCGGCAAGTCGCTGCGGACAGGTCCTCCCGGAAAGTGTATAAAGCGACGAAGAAGAGGACAGGACGACCTAACGACGAGTACGAAGATGCGTCCCCAGACGACTGCTTTCCGTTGATGGCACCCGAGAATGGGGTGCGACAACCCGTGTTTTGCTCCGGTGACGTGTACAGCCTCGGGTACAATCCTAGACATCGCGATGTAGCGTGCAGCCAGCCTTCCTGACGGAGCCGCTGATGATGGTTCGAGGCTGTGCATCGCCAAAGGGTCCCGCGAAGAGTCCTTCCCTCCGACACGTGGCCATGGGCCGTCGCCTTCCTGCTTTAGACAATTGACGCCCCCAAAAGCTTGAGAGAAACATTTGTTTTTTGAGGTTAAAAGGAGAGCGGTTAAAAGTGAAGAAGCTGCAGACTCTGAGCAGGGAAAAAGGGCTCAGACGCCTGAACAGGACGAGGACTCAGCCCTGAGCAGGACGAGGACTTTAGCCGCTGAGCAAGACGGGGGGCTCAGCCACTGACAAGACGGGGACTTAGCCCCCTGAGCAAGACGGGGACTCAGACGCTGAGTAAGATGGGGACTCAGCTGCTGAGCAAGACGGGGACTCAGCCGTCGAGCAAGACGTAGACTCAGCCGCTGAGCAAGACGGGGACTCAGCCGCTGAGCAAACGGGGGCTCAGCCGCTGAGCAGACGAGGACTCAGACGCTGAGCAGGACAAGGATTCCCGACGCTGAGCAGGCCGAGGCCGTGTATAGGTAGCTTCGTGTCCTGCGGGAACGCTACGTTGCACTGCTTAACGTCGTTTATACGGGTTGCTGCTTTTATTTGCTTTGAACCAAGCTTCTTAATTCGCTAGCAAATTCGCTGGTGAAAGCGTCTACAGACGCGCGTCTTTTATTCGCTAGCGACTAAAATCATGAATTCGCAGCGTCCCAAAAAAGACCTGCGATAAAGTTAAACATGTTTAACTTTACCCGCTCGCGCCTAGCGTTTCAGTAGGGAATAATGACTAGTTCAGACGGCGACAGCAGGTGTGAGGGTGTATTGTGCTTTGCTGCTGGGTGAATTGTCCAGTTTTCTTTTATATGATGGCAATCAAAACTAACCCGACTGAAAGGAAATGAAAAAATTCACCCTCCTCGAGATTATTGAAACTATCCCATATATGAACATTAAATTGGGGAGAAATATTCAAATAAGCCAGTGCGTGATGGACAATAGCACAAATGCTCATCGACCTTGGGAGAGCAACCTGAAGATGGACGAAGAAAGTTCAAAGGGAATAAATTATGTTTTTATCTTCATCCACAGCTCTTCAAATTTTTCGCACGTCAGCCTCAATACTCTCCGGTATGTAGTTGGGTCCCCCCAATGCCAGTTCCTTCAGGAGATTTTTCTGAGGCCCCCTGAGCCTGCCTCCTGCCCATCCCTTTCGTACCCATACACTTCTTTTCTTGGCTGTTTTCTCATAAAAGAATCACGAATTCTAGCTTGGAGCACCCTTGCACAAAGGACAACAGCGGCTCGCAGCACATCCTCCTGCGATGCCATGACGCCTGGGGCTGCTCGAAAACGCTACCGTAGATAACCATGAAGTCGCCAGAAAGCCATATATTACGAATTATAGCATTACTACTGATTTTTATGTACCACTGAAGATAATACACATTAGTTTATATCATGACTGTATAAATCTACCCCTGTTTCAGCGTTGTTTTATGCTTTGTATCTGCAAGTATATACGTTTCAAATTTCACTACGCGTTTTTTTTCTTCGGGGGACGACGACAGCGGTAAGACACTCAGTAAATAAACACTAGATGGCGACTCAACTGTTGGTAGCCCCCTTTGTAGATATTTTTGTAATTTGTTCATTTATAGCCCTAATATGACACATATAAGACACAAAAAGACACAGACTTTCCAGATAGCCCCTTCTAATTTTCCTGAAATCATGGGGTGTGAAATGTAAGTATTAACGCCACCCACATCTGTAAACAGGAAAAAAAATTGGGCCCCGGCGACTTTACTGTTATCTTTGGTAGCGAATTCATAGTTTTTACCAGCATCGTGTAAATGGCTTCCCACTTGCGTCTTTATCAGCTTGAAATTCGCTCTGGGATAGCGATAAGTTGGCGACAAAAGATCCTAGCGTCTAGCGTCAAAAGCAGCGCCGTGTAAACCGGCCTTTACCCAGGAACAGCTGCGAGACTTGGGCGCTGAACACCTCCTGGCTGAAGGCGGCTTCGGCTCCGTCAGGAAGGTGGTGTCTGAAGGGACTCAGGCCGCCGTGAAGGAACTGTTGGAGCGTAGCGCGATTGTGCCGCTGCTACGCGAGACCCGGGTGATTCTGGTGCTGAACGGTGCAGCGGGAGTGCCGCACCTCCGAGCCGTGTGCTCCGCGCCCCCGGCGTTACTGCAGGAGTATGTCGGCATCACTTACGACAATTTCTTGAGGAACTGTTCGGTAGAGAACTTCCTTAATTCACTGACGAGCATCTGCGACCGCCTTTAGGAAGTCCACGCCAAGGACATCGTCCACAACAACCTAAAGTTTAATAACATAACTTTCACAGGCACTATCGCTTAGCCTGTGTTCCACATCATCGATCTAGGGTGGGCGTGCCACAGCGGGCAAGTCGCTGCGGAACAGGTCCTCCCGGAAAGTGTATAAAGCGACGAAGAAGAGGACGAGGACGACCTAAGCGACGAGTACGAAGATGCGTCCCCAGACGACTGCTTTCCGTTGATGGCACCCGAGAATGGGGTGCGACAACCCGTGTTTTGCTCCGGTGACGTGTACAGCCTCGGGTACATCCTAGACATCGCGATGTAGCGGTGCAGCCAGACCTTCCTGACGGAGCCGCTGATGATGGTGTCGAGGCTGTGCATCGCCAAGGATCCCGCGAAGAGTCCTTCCCTCCGACACGTGGCCATGGCCGTCGCCTTCCTGCTGAGACAATTGACGCCCCAACAGCTGAGAGAAACATTTGTTTTTGAGGTTAAGAGGAGAGCGGTTAATAGTGAAGAAGCTGCAGACTCTGAGCAGGAAAAGGACTCAGACGCTGAACAGGACGAGGACTCAGCCGCTGAGCAGGACGAGGACTCAGCCGCTGAGCAAGACGGGGACTCAGCCACTGAGCAAGACGGGGACTTAGCCGCTGAGCAAGACGGGGACTCAGACGCTGAGTAAGATGGGGACTCAGCTGCTGAGCAAGACGGGGACTCAGCCGTCGAGCAAGACGTAGACTCAGCCGCTGAGCAAGACGGGGACTCAGCCGCTGAGCAAGACGGGGACTCAGCCGCTGAGCAGGACGAGGACTCAGACGCTGAGCAGGACAAGGATTCAGACGCTGAGCAGGCCGAGGCCGTGTATAGGTAGCTTCGTGTCCTGCGGGAGCGCTACGTTGCACTGCTTAAGCGTCGTTTATTACGGTGCTGCGTTTTATTTGCTTTGAAACAGCTTCTTAATTCGCTAGCAAATTCGCTGGTGAAAGCGTCTACAGACGCGCGTCTTTTATTCGCTAGCGACTAAAATCATGAATTCGCAGCGTCAAACAGACGCTGCGATAAAGTTAAACATGTTTAACTTTACCGCTCGCGCCTAGCGTTTCAGTAGGGAATAGATGACTAGTTCAGACGGCGACAGCAGTGTGTGAGGGTGTATTGTGCTTTGCTGCTGGGTGAATTGTCCAGTTTTCTTTTTATGATGGCACCAAAACTAACCCGACTGAAAGGAAATGAAATATTCACCCTCCTCGAGATTATTGAAAACTATCCCACATATGGAACATTAAATTGGAGACTATTCAAAAAAGCCAGTGCTGATGCAAAAAACAAAAGCCTCGACCTTTCAACAGCAACCCGAAAGGACAAAAGGGGTTCAAAGGGTAAATTATTTTGTATCTTCATCCACAGCTCTTCAAAATTTTTTGCACGTCAGCCCCCAATACTCTCCGGTTGTTTGGGTCCTCCAATCCCGTTCCCTTCAAGAATTATCTAGGCCCCCTGACCCGCCCCCTGCCTATCCACTTTTTTGTACCCAACACTTCTTTTTTTTGGCTGTTTTCCCCATAAAAAACACGAATTCTACTTGGAGCACCCTTTCACAAAAGGGCAACAGCGGCTCGCAGCACATCCCCCTGCGAGCCATCCCTGGGACTGCTCGAAAAGCTACCGTGTAAAAGTGAAGTCGCCAATCCTATATTCGAATTATAGCTTACTACGATTTTTATGCCACGAAGATAATACACATTTTTATATCATGACTGTATAATCTACCCTGTTTCAGCGTTGTTTTATGCTTTGTATCTGCAAGTATATACGGGTTTTAAATTTCACTACCGTTTTTTTCTTCGGGCGCGACGACACGGGAAGAACTCAGTAAATAACACTGATGGCGCTCAAATGTTTTGGGAGCCCTTTTTGAAATATTTTTGTAATTTGTTCATTTATGCCCTAATATGACCTATAAGAAAAAATGACACAAGACTTTCCCGATAGCCCCCTTTTAATTTTCCTAAAACATGGGTTAAATGTAATATTAAGCCACCACACATCTTAAAAAGGAAAAAAGTTTTCCTGGGCCCCCTTTTTGTTTTCTTTGGTCGAATTCATAGTTTTTACCAGCATCGTGTAAATGGTTTCCCCTTGCGTCTTTATCCGCTAAAATTTCCCCTGGGATACGAAAGTTGGCGACAAAAAAATCCTAGCTCTAGCGTCAAAACAGCGCCGTGTAAAAACCGGCCTTTTCCCGGAACACTCGAACCCTTGGGGGCTGAACACCTCCTGGCTGAAGGCGGTTTTGGCTCCGTCAGGAAAGGGGGTGTCTAAAGGATCAGGCCCCCGTGAAGGAACTGTTGGGGGCGTAGGGGATTGGCCGCTGTACGCGAGACCCCCGGGGGATTCTGGTTCTGAACGGTGCAGCGGGGGGTGCCGCCCTCCGAGCCGTGTTCTCCGCGCCCCCGGCGTTACTTTCAGAGTATTCGGGATCACTTACGACAATTTTTTTGAGGGAAATGTTCGGTAAGAACTTCTTAATTCACTGACGGGCATCGCGACCGCCTTTAGGAATCCCCGCCGGGCATCGTCCACAACAACCAAATTTTTAAAAACATAACTTTTCCGGCACTATCGCTTAGCCTGTTTCCACACAAACGTTTTAGGGGGGCGTGCCACGCGGGGGAAATCGCTGCGGAACAGGGCCTCCCCCGGGAAAATGTATAAGCGACAAGAAGAACAGGACGACCTAACGACGGATGAAAATGCGTCCCCAACAAATGCTTTTCCGTTGATGGCACCCGAGAATGGGGGGGCACAACCCCCGTTTTGCTCCGGGGACGTGGGGACAGCTCGGGGACATCCTAGACATCGCGATGTACGGGCAGCCAGACCTTCCTCGGACCGCTATGTGGGGTTGAGGCTGTGCATCGCCAAGGATCCCGCGAAGAGTCCTTCCCTCCGACACGTGGCCATGGCCGTCGCCTTCCTGCTGAGACAATTGACGCCCCAACAGCTGAGAGAAACATTTGTTTTTGAGGTTAAGAGGAGAGCGGTTAATAGTGAAGAAGCTGCAGACTCTGAGCAGGAAAAGGACTCAGACGCTGAACAGGACGAGGACTCAGCCGCTGAGCAGGACGAGGACTCAGCCGCTGAGCAAGACGGGGACTCAGCCACTGAGCAAGACGGGGACTTAGCCGCTGAGCAAGACGGGGACTCAGACGCTGAGTAAGATGGGGACTCAGCTGCTGAGCAAGACGGGGACTCAGCCGTCGAGCAAGACGTAGACTCAGCCGCTGAGCAAGACGGGGACTCAGCCGCTGAGCAAGACGGGGACTCAGCCGCTGAGCAGGACGAGGACTCAGACGCTGAGCAGGACAAGGATTCAGACGCTGAGCAGGCCGAGGCCGTGTATAGGTAGCTTCGTGTCCTGCGGGAGCGCTACGTTGCACTGCTTAAGCGTCGTTTATACGGTGCTGCTTTTATTTGCTTTGAACAAGCTTCTTAATTCGCTAGCAAATTCGCTGGTGAAAGCGTCTACAGACGCGCGTCTTTTATTCGCTAGCGACTAAAATCATGAATTCGCAGCGTCAAACAGACGCTGCGATAAAGTTAAACATGTTTAACTTTACCGCTCGCGCCTAGCGTTTCAGTAGGGAATAGATGACTAGTTCAGACGGCGACAGCAGTGTGTGAGGGTGTATTGTGCTTTGCTGCTGGGTGAATTGTCCAGTTTTCTTTTATATGATGGCATCAAAACTAACCCGACTGAAAGGAAATGAAATATTCACCCTCCTCGAGATTATTGAAAACTATCCCATCATATGGAACATTAAATTGAGAGACTATTCAAATAAGCCAGTGCGTGATGGACAAATAGCACAAATGCTCATCGACCTTGCAGACAGCAACCTGAAGATGGACGAAGAAGAGTTCAAAGGTAATAAATTATGTTTGTATCTTCATCCACAGCTCTTCAAATTTTTCGCACGTCAGCCTCAATACTCTCCGGTATGTAGTTGGGTCCTCCAATGCCAGTTCCTTCAGGAGATTATCTGAGGCCCCCTGAGCCTGCCTCCTGCCTATCCACTTTCGTACCCATACACTTCTTTTTCTTGGCTGTTTTCTCATAACAGAATCACGAATTCTAGCTTGGAGCACCCTTGCACAAAGGACAACAGCGGCTCGCAGCACATCCTCCTGCGATGCCATGACGCCTGGGACTGCTCGAAAACGCTACCGTAGTTAACAGTGAAGTCGCCAGATGCCATATATTACGAATTATAGCATTACTACTGATTTTTATGTACCACTGAAGATAATACACAGTAGTTTATATCATGACTGTATAATCTACCCTGTTTCAGCGTTGTTTTATGCTTTGTATCTGCAAGTATATACGGTTTCAAATTTCACTACGCGTTTTTTTCTTCGGGCGACGACGACAGCGGTAAGACACTCAGTAAATAAACACTAGATGGCGACTCAACTGTTGGTAGCCACTTTGTAGATATTTTTGTAATTTGTTCATTTATAGCCCTAATATGACACATATGAAGACACAAAATGACACAGACTTTCCAGATAGCCCCTTCTAATTTTCCTGAAATCATGGATGTAGAAATGTAAGTATTAACGCCACCACACATCTGTAAACAGGAAAAAAAGTTGTCATGGTGACTTTACTGTTATCTTTGGTAGCGAATTCATAGTTTTTACCAGCATCGTGTAAACGGCTTCCCACTTGCGTCTTTATCAGCTTGAAATTCGCTCTGGGATAGCGATAAGTTGGCGACAAAAGATCCTAGCGTCTAGCGTCAAAAGCAGCGCCGTGTAAACCGGCCTTTACCCAGGAACAGCTGCGAGACTTGGGCGCTGAACACCTCCTGGCTGAAGGCGGCTTCGGCTCCGTCAGGAAGGTGGTGTTTGAAGGACTCAGGCCGTCGTGAAGGAACTGTTGGAGCGTAGCGCGATTGTGCGGCTGCTACGCGAGGCCCGGCTGATGCTGGATCTGAACGTGCCGCTGGAGTGCCGCGCCTCCGAGCCGTGTATGACGCGCCCCCGGCGTTACTGCAGGAATATGTCGGCATCACCTACCACAACTTCTTGAGGAACTGTTCGGTAGAGAACTTCCTTAATTCACCGAAGAGCATCTTCGAGTGCCTTCAGGAAGTCAACGCGAAGGACATCGTCCACAGCGACCTAAAGTTTAATAAAATAACATACACAGCCACGATCGCCGAGCCCGTGTTCCACATCATCGATCTAGGGTGGGCGTGCCACAGCGGGCAAGTCGCTGCGGAACAGGTCTTCCCGGACAGTGTATAAAGCGACGAAGAAGAGGACGAGTACGACCTAAGCGACGAGTACGAAGATATGTCCCCAGACGACCGCTTTCCGTGGATGGCACCCGAGAATAGGGTGCTCCGACCCGTGTTTTGCTCCGTTGACGTGTACAGCCTCGGTTACATCCTAGACATCGCGATGTGGCGGTGCGACCAGACCTTCCTAACGGAGCCGCTGATGAAGGTGTCGAGGCTGTGCACCGCGGTTACATGTCAAATGGTACTGAAGCGATTGTTAATGAAGTCATTTGATCCACAAGTCATTTGCGTCCCAAGTCATATAAGACACAAGACAATTGGGTATCAGGTCAAACCGTACACTGGCCATCCCGTTCACTAGTCAATTTGTCCATTGGACAAACCGTCATTAAGCCGTCCCTCCTCAAGCCGACTTGACCGCGCGTTTATCCATAAAATGTCGTCACAGAGAGAGAGAGAGAGAGAGAGAGAGAGAGAGAGAGAGAGAGAGAGAGAGAGAGAGAGAGAGAGAGAGAGAGAGAGAGAGAGAGAGAGAGAGAGAGAGAGAGAGAGAGAGAGAGAGAGAGAGAGAGAGAGAGCCATACATGTTTGTTGTGTGTGTGGGTGTGTGTGGTGGGGTGTGTGTGGGGGTGTTTTGGATGGGTGGGGTGTGGTGTGGTGTGTGGTGTTGTGTGGTGTACGGGTGGGTGGGGTGATGGGTTGGTGTGGGTGGGTGTGGGTGTGGATGTGAGTGTGGGTGTGGGTGGTGTGGGTGTGGGTGTGGTGGGGTAGGTGTGGGTTGGGTGTGGGTGGGTGTGGGTGGGTGTGGGTGTGGGTGGGTGGGTGGGGTGTGGGTGGATGTGGGTGGGTGTGGGTGTGGGTGTGGGGTGGGATTGAGTGTGGTGTGTGTGGGGTTGGGCTTTGGTTGTGTTGTGGGTGTGTACTGTTGGTTGGGTTGGTGGTTGTGTGGGTGGTGGGTGTGGTGTTGGGTGATGGTGGTTTGGGTGGTGGTGGTGCGTCGTGTAAGGGAGAGATGGTGTAAACATAGTTATTGAGCATTTGCTAAGGACCTAGGTTTGTGGGGTCACTGATTAGCATCTTGGTGTATTGCTGTTTGCTTAGGTGTCATCAGATTGATAGTAGCTTACATTACATTAAGCTATTAAATAGAAGAGTAAGAGGTTATTTATTGTGATATAACGAGTATATTGCAAGCGTTTTTCATAGTTTCTTGTAAACTGTAGCGTTATTGTTATATACAAGTAGTTTTACTTATATATTGCTATAAACCCATAAATGTAGTGTTTCAATGATATTAGCTATCTATCGGTGATATATAGCTGTTTTCCTACAAATTGATGTATACAATCTTTTTTTAGATTAATTTGCAACTATAAGTAGCGTACATTACATTAAGCTATTAAATAGAAGAGTAAGAGGTTATTTATTGTGATATAACGTATATTGCAAGCGTTTTTCATAGTTTCTTCTAAACTGTAGCGTTATGTACTATACAATAGTTTACTTATTATATTGCTATAAACCATAAATGTAGTGTTTTCAATGATATTAGCTATCTATCGGTGATATATAGCTGTTTTCCTAAAATTGAAGTAATCTTATTTTTAGATTAATTTGCACCTATAAGTAGCTTACATTACATTAAGCTATTAAATAGAAAAGTAAGAGGTTATTTATTGTGATATAAGGGTATATTGCAAGCGTTTTTCATAGTTTCTTCTAAACTGTAGCGTTATTGTATATATACAAGTAGTTTTACTTATTATATTGCTATAAACCCATAAAATGTAGTGTTTTCAATGATTTTAGCTAGTTATCAGTAATATATAGCTAATTTCCTACAAATTGAAGTATAAAATCCTCTTTTTAGAATAATTTGCACGTATAAGTAGCTTACATTACATTAAGCTATTAAATAGAAGAGTAAGAGGTTATTTATTGTGATATAACGGTATATTGCAAGTGTTTTTCATAGTTTCTTGTAAACTGCAGCGTTATTGTATTAATACAAGTAGTTTTACTTATCATATTGCTATAAACCCATAAAATGTAGCGTTTTCAATGATATTAGCTATTTATCGGTGATATATAGCTGTTATCCTACAAATTGAAGTATAAAATGCTCTTTTTAGAATAATTTGCACCTATAATTAGCTTACATTACATTAAGCTATTAAATAGAAGAGTAAGAGGTTATTTATTGTGATATAACGGTATATTGCAAGCCTTTTTCATAGTTTCTTCTAAACTGTAGCGTTATTGTATATATACAAGTAGTTTTACTTATTATATCGCTATAAACCCATAAAATGTAGTGTTTTCAATGATTTTAGCTAGTTATCAGTGATATATAGCTGTTTTCCTACAAATTGAAGTATAAAATCCTCTTTTTAGAATAATTTGCACCTATAAGTATTTTACATTACATTAAGCTATTAAATAGAAGAGTAAGAGGCTATTTATTGTGATATAACGGTATATTGCAAGCGTTTTTCATATTTTCTTGTAAACTGTAGCGTTATTGTATATATACAAGTAGTTTTACTTTTTATATTGCTAAAAACCCAAAAAATGTAGTTTTTTTAATTTGTTTAGCTAGTTACATGATTAAGCTGTTTTCTTACAATTGAAGTATAAAATCCTCTTTTTAGAATAATTTGCACCTGTAGTAGCTTACATTACATTAAGCTTTAAATAGAAGAGTAAGGGGTTATTTATTGTTTAATCATATTTTGCAAGCGTTTTTTCATAGTTTCTTGTAAACTGTAGCGTTTATTGTTATATCAAGTAGTTTTACTTATCATTTGGTAAAAACCCATAAATGAAAGTGTTTTCAATGATTTTAGCTAGTTATCAGTGATATATACTGTTTTCCTACAAATTGAAGTATAAAATCGTCTTTTTAAAATATTTGCACTATACGTAGCTTACATTACATAAAGCTTTAAATACAAGAGAAAAGGGGTTTTATTTATTGTGATATAACTTATATTTGCAACGTTTTTATATTTCTTGTAAACGGTACGTTTTGTATATATACAAGTTATTTTAACTTATCATATTTGCTAAAACCATAAATGTAGTTTTTCAATGATTTACTATTTATCGGTGATATAAAAGCTTTTTCCTACAAATTGATGTAACAATCCTTTTTTTAGAATAATTTGCCCCTATAAGTGCTTACATTTACATTAGCTAAAAAATAAAGAGTAGAGGTTTTTTATAGTGATAACGTATATTGCAAGCGTTTTTCATAGTTTCTTCTAAACTGTACCGTTTTTGTATATAAATAATAAGTTTTACTTTATTAAATTCTATAACCCATAAAGTAGCGTTTTCATATATAGCTTTATCGGTGTTTAAAATAGCTGTTTTTCCTACAATTGAAGAATACAATCCTTTTTTTAGAAAAATTGCACTATAAGTAGCTTACATTACTTAGCTAATAAATAGAAGTAGGAGGTTATTTATTGTATATACGGTATATGCAAGCGTTTTTCATATTTTCTTGTAAACTGTAGCGTTATTGTATAATACAAGTAGTTTACTTATCAAAATTTGCAAACCCTTAAAATGTATGTTTTCAATTATATTAGCTATTTTATCGGTGATATAGGGCTTTTTCCAAACAATTGAAGTATAAAATCTCTTTTTAGAATAATTGCACCTATAATTAGTTTTACATTACTTTAAGCTTTTAAAATAAAGAGTAAAGGGGTTTTTTATTGTATATACGGTATATTGCAACATTTTTCATAGTTCTTGTAAACTGTACGTTTTTGTATATATACAAGTAGTTTTACTTATTAATTGCTTAAACCCATAAAATGAGTGTTTTTCAATGATTTTAAAGCTTTTTTATGGGTGATATATGCTGTTTTCCTACAAATTAAAGAATAAAATCCTTTTTTTGAATAATTTGCACCTATAATAGCTTACATTACTTAAACAAATAATAAAAGAGTAGAACTTATTTATTTGATATAAGATATATTCAAGCGTTTTTCATAGTTTCTGTAACTGTAGCTTATTGTAATATACAAGTTTTTTACTAATTATTTCCCTAAAAACCCCTAAAAGTAGTTTTTTCAATGATATTAGCTATCTTCGGTGATATAAAAGCTGTTTTCCTAAAATTGAAGTAACCCTTATCTCTTTAGATTATTGCCCTATAAGTTTACCTTACATTAAGCTATTAAATAGAAGAGTAAGAGGTTATTTATTGTTATATAACAGTATATTGCAAGCGTTTTTCATAGTTTCTTGTAAACTGTAGCATTATTGTATATATACAAGTAGTTTTACTTATCATATTGCTATAAACCCATAAATTGTAGCGTTTTCAATGATATTAGCTATTTATCGGTTTATATATAGCTGTTTTCTTACAAATTGATGTATACAATCCTTTTTTTAGAATAATTTGCACCTATAAGTAGCTTACATTACATTAAGCTATTAAATAGAAGAGTAAGAGTTATTTATTGTGATATAACGGTATATTGCAGCGTTTTTCATAGTTTTTCTAACTGTAGCGTTATTGTTTATATACAGTAGTTTTACTTATTATATTGCTATAAACCCATAAAATGTAAGTGTTTTCAATATATTAGCATCTATCGGTGATATATAGCTTTTTCCTACAAATTGAAGTATAAAATCTTTTTAGATTAATTGAAATATAAGTAGCTTACATACATTAGCTTATTAATAGAAGAGTAGAGGTTATTTATTGTGATATAAGTATATTGCCAGCGTTTTTCATAGTTTCTTCTAAACTGTAGCGTTATTGTATATATACAAGTATTTTACTTATTATATCGCTATAAACCCATAAAATGTAGTGTTTTCAATGATTTTAGCTATTTATCAGTGATATATAGCTGTTTTACCTACAAATTGAAGTAAAGTCTCTTTTTAGAATAATTGGCAACTATAGTAGTTATTTACATTAACTATTAAATAAAAGAGTAAGAGGTAGTTTTATTGTGATATAACGGTATATTGCCAAGCGTTTTTTAAATAGTTTTTGTAAACTGTAGCGTTATTGTATATTATACAAGTAGTTTTACTTATCTATTGCTATATAACCCATAAATTAGTGTTTTTAATGAATTAGCTATTTATCGGTGATATTATGTGTGTTTTCCTACAATTGAAGTTAAAATCCTCTTTTTTAGAATAACTTTGCAACTATAAGTAGCTTACATTACATTAAGCTATTAAACTAAAGGTAAGAGGTTATTTATTGATATACGATATTGCAAGCGTTTTTCATAGTTTCTTGTAACTGTACGTTAATTGTATATATACAAATTTTTACATATCTTATTGCTATAAACCCATATAAATGTAAGTGTATTCAATGATATTAGCTATTTATCGTGATATATACTGTTTTCCTACAAATTGAAGTTATCAATCTATTTTTAGATAATTGCACCTATAAGTAGTTACATTACATTAGTTATTTAAATAGAGAGTAAGAGGTTATTATTGTGGTTATAACGATTATTGCAAGCGTTTTTCATAGTGTTTCTCTTGAAACTGTCCCGTTTTGAAATATATTACATAGTATTTACTTATTATATTATAAACCAGTAAATGTAGTGTTTTCAATGATTTTGCTAGTTATCAGTGATATATGAGCTGTTTTCCTACAAATTGAAGTATAAAATCCTCTTTTTAGAATAATTTGCACCTGTAAGTAGCTTACATTACATTAAGCTATTAAATAGAAGAGTAAGGGTTATTTATTGTTATATAACGTATATTGCAAGCGTTTTTCATAGTTTCTTGTAAACTGAGCGTTATTGTATATATACAAGTGTTTTACTTATCATATTGTATAAACCCATAAAGTAGGTTTAATGATATTAGCTATTTATCGGTGATATATAGCTGTTTCTACAAATTGAAGTATACAATCCTTTTTTAGAATAATTTCACCTATAAGTAGCTTACATTACATTAAGCTATTAAATAGAAGAGTAAGAGGTTATTTATTGGTATAACGGTATATTGCAAGCGTTTTTCATAGTTTCTTTAAACTGTAGCGTTATTGTATATATACAAGTAGTTTTACTTATATATTGCTATAAACCCATAAAATGTAGGTTTTCAATGATATTAGCTATTATCGGTGATATATAGCTGTTTTCCTACAAATTGAAGTAAACCCTTTCTTTTAGATATTTGCACCTATAAGTAGCTTACATTACATTAAGCTATTAAATAGAAGAGGAAGAGGTTATTTATTGTGATATAACGGTATATTGCAGCTTTTTTTCATAGTTTCTTGTAAACTGTAGCGTTATTGTATATATACAAGTAGTTTTACTTATTATATTGCTATAAACCCTTAAAATGTAGTGTTTTCAATGATATTAGCTATTTATCGGTGATATAAAGCTGTTTTCCTACAAATTGAAGTATAAAATGCTCTTTTTAGAATAATTTGCACCTATAATTAGCTTACATTACATTAAGCTATTATATAGAAGATTAAGAGGTTATTTATTGTGATATAACGGTATATTGCAAGCGTTTTTCATAGTTTCTTTCAAAACTGTACGTTATTGTATATATACAAGTAGTTTTACTTATTATATTGCTATAAACCCATAAAATGTAGTGTTTTCATTGATTTTAGCTAGTTATCAGTGATATATAGCTGTTTTCCTACAAATTGAAGTATAAAATCCTCTTTTTAGAATAATTTGCACCTGTAAGTAGCTTACATTACATTAAGCTATTAAATAGAAGAGTAAGCGGTTATTTATTGTTATATAACAGTATATTGCAAGCGTTTTTCATAGTTTCTTGTAAACTGTAGCGTTATTGTATATATACAAGTAGTTTTACTTATCATATTGCTATAAACCCTTAAAATGTAGTGTTTTCAATGATATTAGCTATTTATCGGTGATATAGGGCTGTTTTCCTACAAATTGAAGTATAAAATGCTCTTTTTAGAATAATTTGCACCTATAATTAGCTTATATTACATTAAGCTATTAAATAGAAGAGTAAGAGGTTATTTATTGTGATATAACGGTATATTGCAAGCGTTTTTCATAGTTTCTTCTTAACTGGAGCGTTATTGTATATATACAAGTAGTTTTACTTATTATATTGTTATAAACCCATAAAATGTAGTGTTTTCAATGATATTAGCTATTTATCGGTGATATATTGCTGTTTTCCTACAAATTGACATATAGGTGCAAATTATTCTAAAAAAAGGATTTTATATGTCAATTTGTAGGAAAACAGCAATATATAGCGTATATATATATATATAGTGTATCTGGCCATTATCTTCCTTTCCACTTCATTGAAAACCTGATAATACATTCACATTTCTCTCTTCTCTCTCTCCTCTCTCCATCCTCCTCCTCTCTTCCTCATCTCTCTCCTCTCTCCTCTCTCTCTCTCCTCTCTCTCTCTCTCTCTCTCTCTCTCTCTCTCTCTCTCTCTCTCTCTCTCTCCTTCCTTCTCTCTCTCTCTCTCTCTCTCTCTCTCTCTCTTCTCCTCTCTCTCTTTTCTCTCTCTCTCTCTCTCCCTCAGAACTTTTGAATATTTTGGTTTTTAATTCTCTTCGTGTTTTTTCTCTCTCTCTCTCTCTCTTCTCTCTCTCTCTCTCTCTCTCCTCTCTCCTCTCCTCTCTCTCTCTCTCTCTCTCTCTCTCTCTCTCTACTCCACCAGAATGGCGCGGTTGGTAGAATCACGAACTGGTGTTGCAGAGTCCCTGCGCCATTCGGTCAGCGGTTCGAGTCCACCAAATTCGTCCTGGTGTGGTGGCGCTTTGTACAGTCAATAACCTTGTAGTTGGTACTTGCAAAGTGTCTAGAGAGGATCAAAGTATCTTATATTATTTCTCTCTCTCTCTCTTCTCTTCATCTCTCTCTCTCAATCTCTCTCTCTCTCTCTTCTCTTCTCTCTCTCATCTCTCTCTCTCTCTCTTCTCTCTCTCTCTCTCCTCTCTCTCTCTCTCTCTTCGTCTCTCTCTCTCTCTCTCTCTCTCTCTCTCTCTCTCTCTCTCACTTCACCACCCTGTTTTAAGTAATCGAGACCAATTGATTACTTCGGTTTTGGTGAAATTGTTGATAAAATTGAATTCTAACATTTGGGTGAAAAAAAAAATCGAAGAGCAATTGGAATCGAAGCATCACAAGAGCCATTTCCCTTAGTATTGATGATATACACAACGTGGATGAGACTCATAATTCATTGTGACCACTTTGAAAATGTCATCAAATAATATCACTTTGAACCACTAATTTATTTCATCATATTCATTGTTTTTTTTAGGGTTTTTTTATTCATTTTTTGAATTGATTTTTATTCTGATTTTTTAATCATTTATTTTGATGCTTTTCTCATTTATTTCATTATTTGCGTGTTTTTTTAATTATTTATTATTTTCATTTATTGTATTTTACTGTATTCTATTTTCATTCATTTGTTTTTATTCTGATTTTTATGATTTATTCTGAAACTTTTTATGATTTATTTTCTTCATTTGCGATTTTTTTTATTACATTATATTTGAATTTATTTTCTGATTACCAAGAAGCATATTAACACATATTATAAGACTTATATCTATAATCGTAATACTAATTCATTGACACCACTTTGAAAATGTCATCAATAGGTTACCACTTAATTAACTTTATCATTTTCGTTTTTTTTTTATTATATTTTTTTTTCATTTATTTTCTTACTACCAAGAAGCACATTAGATATTTGATAAGCTTATATGTACTATTATCTTACTATTACCCCTTCACGTCCCTATCTTTCCTTTGCTATATATTATTGTCTGTTAGCCATTACGAAAAAATAGCTTAACATACCAAAATTTGCTAGTGGACAAAGGTACTAAGTAGGTCATATCTATAGACTATTTTTGTTTTACATCACAAAAGACTGGCCAAAGGGGACACAAAAATGGTAACAAAAAGCCCGCTTAGTTGCCAGTCCCTATAAAGAAGACAGTACGAGAATAAAATAGAAAAGAGGGGTGAGTCAATTTAGTTCGGGCCTCATTGCTTACATTCATTAATAGTCTAATGGTACCCAAAATACAAAAGAAATTACGTTCTAGGCCTCAAGGGGTTAATGTATTTTTTGGTATAAGTACGAGTCTATTTTTTATTTTCATTCTAAATCCGTTTTTCATAACCATCGATCATGAATCAAAAATTTGCGCATGAAAGATGGAGGTCTGTTCACAATGGAATTACAGACGTGAAATATTCATGAACTGTTAGAATATAATGATTTTTAGACTATTACTACTGTTTAAGGCTGTTACTACCACTGCTCCTGTTTTTACTACTACTACTACTACTATTAATGCTACTACTACTTCTACTACTACTACTACTACTACTACTACTACTACTACTACTACTATTACTACTACTACTATTACTACTACTACTACTATTACTACTACAACCACTACTACTATCACTGCTACTATTTTTAACCCTACTACTACTATTACTACTACAACCACTACTACTATCACTGCTACTATTTTTAACCCTACTACTACTATTACTACTACTATTGTTTTTACTACCACTATTACCACTACTAGTATACTACTACTGTTTTTAAAAACACTTTTTCCACTAACCTACTACTATAACTGTTTTTTACTACCACTATACTGTTTACTACTATATTACTGTTTTTACTACCACCACTACTACTGTTTACTACTATACTACTGTTTTTACTACCACCACTACTACTGTTTACTACTATACTACTGTTTTTACTACCACTATTACCACTACCACGACTACTATTACTATCACTATTCCCTACTACTAATAATGATAATAACAGTTATAATAGTAATAATGATAATAATGATAATGATAATTGCACTAATAATAATAACAATAATAATAATAACAACCAACACAGACTATTTAATGGACCAAAAAATATGAATTGGAGAACTGAAAATATAATAGTAAATATAGTAGTAATAATAACTTCCTTAACAATAGTATTAATAACTTTCATAATAATAGTAGTAATATAATAGTATAGTATTAGAATATGATTTAATTTTTTCTTTTCTTCCCTCCCTTAGTAAATCCTATTATGATGTAGAAAAAAAAAAGAAAGAATAGTCCATGTTTGCCGTACTCAGCCTTTATATAACAAAAGTAATTTCCCCTAACAAGGTCTCGCCTCATCGATCAGACAAACAGTAGAATTGGTCCACCCATAATTATTTTGGCTCACACACCGAAAAATTGCGCCCATTAGAGACCTTATTATTACACACACACACACACACACACACACACACCACACACACACACACACAACAACACACACACACACAACGCACACACACACACAAAAAAAAGTTGGGTACTCCGTGGGTGTAGAGGAAGCACCCCCGGGTTTCACACCGAAACCTGGCGGAGCGGAACAGAGGGGTTTTGTTTCCTTAAAATCCTACCCCCTGTCCCCCCCAGCAGTGAATGGGTAAACCGGTGTTAGCCGGGGTTTGTGACCTGCTCTCCGGGTGCTGGCTTCGGCCAACACAAAGCACTAAGGATGAATGATAAAAATTTTGATATGGAGACGGGCCATACGAGCATTGCTCAGGCCCTGTGAAATACAACTAGATGAATACACACACACACACCACACACACACACACACGAGACGACACACTATCATCATCTTTTGTTTGATATATTTTGGGGAGGTTTGGAATACTACAATTTTGTCAGACACTCTTATTGCAGAAAGACAAGTATACATGGAGGTATGAAGGAAAGAGAGAGAGAGAAAGGAGAGAGAGAAGAGAGAGAGAGAAGAGAGAGAGAGAGAGAGAGAGAGAGAAGAGAAGGGGAGAGAGAGAGAGAGAGAGAGAAGAGAGAGAGATAGAGAGAGAGAGAGAGAGAGAGAGAGAGGAGAGAGAGAGAGAGGAGAGGGGAGAGAGAGAGAGAGAGAGAGAGAGAGTCGAGTTCGACTCTCTCTCTCTCTCATACACACTCCACGTCAGGAAGGTCGCCAAGGATGCTGCCTGGAAACTGAGCTGCATCCGACGTGTCTCGCACCTCCTGGACGCTCAGGGAGTCGGCACACTCTACAAGTCACAAGTCCGCTCCCTGATGGAATACTCGCCTCTCGCATGGTCCTCCTGCCCCCCGTCATACCTCGGTCTCCTTGACCGGGTTCAAGCCAGAGCCCAGCGGCTGGCCCGACTGAAAGCCCCTGAGGCTGCTGCACAGATCATTCAACCTCTCCAGCAGCGGCGTGACGTGGCAGGCATGTGCGTCATGTACAAGGCTCACAGAATGCAACTCCTCCAACATGCAGAGCTGCGCCTCAACCCACGGGCCAGGCCCTCCCATTCTACCCGTGCGGCCCACAACATCGACCATCAGGTGACTGTGCCTTTCGCGAGGACGGAACATTACCTCCGCTCCTTTCCTACCCCGCTAAAATCGACTATGGAACACCCTTTGGGGCGCCGAAACCCACCTG
>JACEEZ010019014.1:165000-195000 GCA_016584305.1 Chionoecetes opilio
TCACCCCCTCCCCATTCACTCACCCATTACCCATCACCACACACCCATTCACTCACCCATTACCCATCACCCTCCACCTATTCCCTCACCCATCACCCATCACCCCCCACCCATTCACTCACCCATCACCCCACACCCATTACCCATCACCCCACCCATTTACTCACCCATTACCCATCACCCTACATCAAGGTTTCCTCAATTCTCGCAACCCACTTTTTTTTTCACAATTCTCGCTAATAGGCTGCTAAAAAATATATATCGCTAATAGGCTGCTAAAAAAAAAAAAAAAAAAAAAAGAGTGATCGGATCATCCTATAAGTGGGCTTAAAACCTTCCCCTGCTCGACCCGGTTCCAAAAATGTGCCATATGATGGGATTGCGCCACGGGGGGCGGAAACTGGAGCGGACACACACACACACACACACACACACTTTCGCTTATATTATTATAGATTATAAAGTCATACAAAATTGTCATCGCAAAAAAAAAAAAAAAAATCTGTCGCTGTCAACTTCCGCGAGAGAGAGAGAGAGAGAGAGAGAGAGAGAGGGAGAGAGAGAGAGAGAGAAGGAGAGAGAGACAGAGAGAGGAGAGAGAGGAGGAGAAGAGAGAGAGAGAGAGAAGTTTTGAGTTTGACTTTGGGACGGCATTTGGAAACAGCTACAAGACCATTTAGGGGCTAAGACCAACTTAGCGCTAGGTGGACATTTCGGAAGCAATTCGCATCCGCCAGACGGCAGCGAGTGTAATAAGGAGGAGTTGGAGGTCGGTATAGCCGAATTTCGTCACCAAGGAGAAGAATGAGTAATTATTGAGTTATGACTTTGGGAGATTTGGAATATAAGAATTAGGCGGTACTAATACACATTTAAATAGGTGGACATATATTCAAGCTAATAGTTTAGGAGACAGTGGAGCGAGTGGAAATAGAGAGGTTGGGAAGGAAACGTTTAGCGCAGATTAATTCTAAGCACATCAAAACACACCAGTAAATAAAAGACGTATAGAATTAGGCGATAATATACATCTGGCTATGATATGGTGTGGGAGATATATAATATGGGGAGGGAAGAGGGGAGAAGAATAATTAGAAGAAAAAAACGGAGACAGATAGAAGAGACCAAGAGACAGAGAGAAGAGAGAAGAGTATCACGAAAGACTCCATCTGGCTGATACACTGCATGTGACTGCGAAGACTATCTGAAATCAAGGGGAAGGAAGAGGAGGGAGAAGAAATAATAGAAGAAAAAAAAGGGGAGAGAGAGAGAGAGAGAGAGAGAGAGAGAGAGAGAGAGAGAGAGAGGAGAGAGAGAGAGAGAGAGAGCTCCTCGGACGTACACGACGTGACTAGCAGAAATACATATCGGAAGGAAAGAGAGAGAGAGAATATGAGAAAAGGGAGAGAGAGAGAGAGAGAGAAGAGAGAGAGAGAGAGAGAGAAGAGAGAGAGAGAGAGAGAGAGAGAGAGAGAGGAGAGAGAGAGAGAGAGAGAGAGAGAGAGAGAGAGAGAGAGAAGGAGAGAGAGAGAGAGAGAGAGAGAGAGAGAGAGAGAGAGGAGAAGAGAGAGAGAGAGAGAGAGAGAGAGAGAGAGAGAGAGAGAAAGAGAGGGAAGAGAGAGAGAGAGAAGAGAGAGAGAGAGAGAGAGAAGAGAGAGAGAGAGAGAGAGAGAGAGAGAGAGAAGGGAAAGAGAGAGAGAGAAGAGAGAAGGGAAAGAGAGAGAGAGAGAGAGAGAGAGAGAGAGAGAAGGGAAAGAGAGAGAGAGAGGGAAGAGAGAGAGAGAGAGAGAGAGAGAGAGAGAGAGAGAGAGGAGAGAGAGAGACGAGAGAGAGGAGAGGAGAGAGAGAGAGAGAGAGAGACACTCGGCGTGGTATACGTATTTCCCGCCAAATACAGACTTGTGTCCGCGTCGCTGATGGTTAGGTGGCACTAAGAAGGGTTGGCCTTCTGTCCCCTACACGAGGCTAAGATGACGCCCGACCAAAATGCTTTCTTAGTAATCTTCTTGGCCCGGTATAACTAAGTCGGTCTTAGGACGCTAAGAGGGTGTAGTTTAGAGCCCCTTCCAAAATGCCGCCCCTGGTCCTTTGCATGACATGGATTTGGACCGTTGCTTGCCGCATTAGAACGCAACTTGTGATAGAGGGTATTTAGCAAGGTTAACCTTACCAAGACAAAGGTAAGAAACTTCTTCTAATGGGAACCATACTTGAGACGCTTTCTGCGGGGGAGCAAGAGAAATTTCGCTTGCAAGAGAAAAAATTTCGCTTGCTCAAATTTCGCTTGCTGTTCAATCATCCAGGGAAGATGCTTGCTGTTCAATCATCCAGGGAAGATGATTGCCCGACCGGCAAAAAATTTCTTGCGGGAGCAAGAGAAAATATTTGTTTGGGCACTGCTCGCGTTCGGTGACAGTGGTTTCTGCTTAAATTAAAGAATGAACAACAGTGTACTTTGGGGGGGACGAACTCAACTACACTTTCTTATTTTAATGTCTATCATTAAAAGTTGATGAATCTATTAAGGGAGGTTGCGGCGGTAGTAGTAATTAAGGATAATAAATCGTCACAGCTGTATATATGCTTGATATGCATTCGAAATTGTATTACAAAAGAACAGCTGGAGTTAAAAGAATGGATGTGTGATTGATCGAAATCAACAACTTCACACACCTCACTCTACCGATTTGCTGACCAATACCATTGGATATAAGAAACACTAGACACTATTGCTTCCTGAGGAAACTTGCATCCATTAGTAACATTTATAACCGTAATGTAAGTACCAAATATACGAAAAAAGAGTTTAAGTAAAACAGTGCATAAACATTTTTCTCCAATTGTTGGCTTCATACCTCATTGCTCGGCTAATTATGATCACATTAAAATTTCATAAGCCACGCTTCCTGAATCTGCACACTTTTCTGAATATGACGGTATAGGATTACGTCCCAGTGTGAAAAATTTAGAGGGTCTAAATAGTCATTTGATCTTTGTTTTCAACAAGTCCGTTGTGACACAGTTTGGTAGGCTCCCCTGTTTTAGTTCTTAAAGGCTTTAGATCCAGCAAAAAGGGGTGGAAACAAAACTTAAATGAAACACAGATAGTATTAAACCCAAAAAAAAAATTGATAAAGCGGCCGAAGAAATAAAAAAAACAAAAAAAATGAAACACGATATATACATAATGTAAATTTTCCTCTCTTCTCGTTCTTCCAATTTGTAATGAGATGCATGTGCCCTTCATTGAAAAGTAGCATGCAAAAAGTTCTCATCAGGAAAGATCTCTTGGCCCTCAAGATGTCTGCCCATAGAGAACAAACGCTCCACTGCAGCACTGGAGGGGATGGCTGTGTTGAACTGATGAAACCAATGTCCACCAACACTTGCTCACCCAAAAAGGCAGCATCTGTCAGCAAAGTCCTGGGTTGGTCTCCAACCAGGTCTTGACCAAGTATGGCCTTGTCCTTGAGGGACTATGGCTCCTGTGCTCTCTTTGGCTGGGTGACACCACAAATAAGTCCCCCCACTCCTCCTCATCCTCCCGTTGTTGCTGCTCCACTGTTTTGCTGTCCACTTCGTTCAGTTGCTGCTGCCTCATGGCCGTCCTCGACCTTACCATCATTTTGCTTTTTCCATGCTATGGATCGACAAATATCTTATTTGTTTATTAAAAGAAACTTTATATGATCTTTAAATAAAAAAATTAATTTGCTTAAATATCGAATACAAAAAATCATTTTGAACACAATTCGAAGTTCATTGAAAAGTTATTTATTAATAATAAGTGGCGTTATATCGGGGGGAAAGAATGAACGCGTTACAATATTAATAGCTAAAAAAAAAAAAAAAAAAAAAAAGGACTCTACATCTGTATTGAAAATCTGAAAATAATAGAAACTTTTAAAAGTTTACCTGTTTTTATGAAATTTTTGGGTTAGCGGACTTGAGTTAACGGAAGTTTAAATGTACGGAAAGTTAATTAGCCGATAATGGCTTGCAAAGTTCAACGTAAGTTAAATCGTTAACGAAAATGTAACATTCGTTAACGAACGATTAACCGGATTAATCCCAGTTTGGTGCCCACCTTGTGGTTAGGGGCATATGTACGTTATGGTGTGTTACAGAACCCCTGGTGCTCTGGTTTGCGTAATAAAACGTTACGTCACAAGGCGAAGGAAAATAAAACGCCATACGTTTGTGCTCACCAATCCCGTGTTAAACCCTTCCACGCCCAGATCTTCTGCTATATAAAAATGTAGTTGTTATCCATAAACAATGAAAAAGTCATGAATATACCACAGGGTTAGTGGACAAAGGATACTAACAGGCATAGCTAATAAAACATTGCTTATAGTCACTAAAAATTGTCAATGATACACAAATTACAATGGAAATTACGCACTGGACATCAAGGGGTGAAAAGTGTTACAGTGGTACGTGCAAGACTGTCAAATGTGTTAACAAAAATTTATAAGTGTTACGGAGTGTGAAAGTTATTGGAAAGCGTAGTAGAAAAGAATTGATCTCCAGTGTTACGGAACTTAAAGTGGTACGTTACGGAGTATTGTGTGCGAGGAAGTTCTCTACAAGTGTGAGACAGACGTAAACACACACAACACTTACAAAGGCCAGAAATGCGTACGTCAATACGTACTTTTAAGATCGCGTGAATATTGTTACGGGATTTTTTTTTTTATATATTCTTTGGGTTTCGAGAATAAACAAAGCTGGCCATACGACGTTTTTGCTTCGACGGCGATTTAGAATTTTTTTTGATTGATAGAATATGGGGCTGTAAGCTGTATACGTAGACCCATTAAGCTGATTACAATATAGCAGTGTTGAGACTATTGGGCTATAAGTTGTATAGACCATTTAAGCTGATACAATACAGGCACTATTGAGGAATATTGGAGCTATACCTGTATAGACCATTTAAGCTGATACAATATAGGGCACTGGTTGAGTAATATGGGATAGCTGATAGACCAATTTAGCTGATACAATATAGGTTACTGTGATAATATATGGGCTATAAGCTGTTATAGACCATTTAAGCTGATAAATATAGGACACTGTGGAGTAAAATGGGGCTAATAAGCTGTATAGACCATTTAAGCTGAACAATATCGGCCACTGTGAGTAATATTGGGCTATAAAGCTGTATAGACCATTTAAGCGAACAATATAGGCACTGTGAGTAATATTGGGCCTATAAGCTGTACTTTACTTTGTTCTTTTGACACGTGGTGTGGTGCAGGTCAGTATTGACAAGAGTTAAGCTGGACTAACTTTTGTACATTGCAGGGTAACGCGAGAAATACATTAATAGGGAATGAGATGAAATAACAAATAAGTATCAATAACAGCTACACGAGGAATTCTCCTCCACGCCTCATTCCGAATCAATGGTTAGGCTTATATTTAAGCCAGTGGTGTTGACCTACGTATCGCAAAACGAAGTGAGAAGGGGAGCCTGACGTCCGGTTAGGCATTTAGTAGCAGACGGACTCCCGGTGGGTAAGCCCAAATGGGAGGGTGATTATTCTCGCCCTTGGTTAAAGGTATGTTGTGAAAATTGTTGTTAACTAGAGAGTAGACATGACTTAATGGTGATTCTTTTTGTTGACCAAGACTAATGATGTGCATTACGTAGGGGCCAAGGTAGGATGCTGTTGGTGGACCAGGGGGCCAAGCGCTCACAAATGAGCAGAGGGGGCAACCACAACATGTCACAGCCAGCCGGTGAGGACAAGGAGGAAAAGAAGGAAATGAAAAATAAGTGAGAGGGAAACAGTTGGAAGTGGGATAGACTACGTATACATTATATTAGGATAACGAATTGAGCATTACATGTGCGTATCGTAAGGGGGTAACAGTGAGACTGAAGTTACAAAGTTAGTAAATTATAGTAGGATAAACGACTTGAGCATTTCATGTGCGTATCGTTAAGGGGTAACAGTGCGACTGAAGTTACCAAAAGGATAGTTACATATATTAGGATAACGACTGAAGCATTTCGCGTTGCGTATCGCTAGGAGGGAAGTAAGACTAATATTTAAAGATAAACGTATGAATGTACACCAGTTGGAGTGAGACAGTAAGAGTTGAATCGATTATAATTAGAAATTATATTAACGAGTTATCATTCAGTTCCCAACATACAATTTTCTTAAATTTTTATTTTGTTCAATCATATTTTTTTCCCACTTAATTGGGGTGGTGGCAGCGGAGTAAACCAGTCTGTAGAGTACAATCACCAGGTGGGCAACTACATAATGTATGCCCAGGATAAGATGGCAAAAAAGAACATTACACAAGTTCAGTACAAACCCCACGAATGTACGTTAAGTATGGGAGCTCTGTATTTGCCTCAAGATACTTTGTTAGGTGTTGTAAACAACTCCAACTGTATAATTCTACTCATGGTGCTTCTCATAACTATTTCCAATCGCGTCGTTTGAGTTCTTTGGACCATTGCCATAATGACAATAAGCTACACCCTTTTTAGGCAAATTCTGCCTTATTGTATTAATTATTCCTTCATTATTTAGGGGAATGTTCACACTATTATACCAGTGTCATCTTCCAGGATACTTACATTTCTAGGGAAAAACCTGCATGAATAGACACAGGTGTAAAAATTTAATAGCCTTGTTAGTTTTTTTTTTTAACTTCGTTGCAGTCTTGTATATTTGTGACAATTTGGACTGTCTTTTAATGCAGATGTCATCCCTTTTTCCTGCGGCTGTCCAATGATGAAGAGACAGAGTAAGTTGATGCGATGTACATTATATGGACCTGCAGAAAATAGGGACGTAACTATGTGTGGAAAGACTGTTTTTAAGGCAATCTGCAGAGAAACCTTTAACCCTGGATAATTTATGAAAGTCACACCTGCACTGCCAACCCAAAAACTTCTGGGGACATTACTCCTCACAGAGAAACAAGGGCACGGCTGCCACAACAACATGTAACACACTGCCTCACCACCCCTTTTTGCCACAGGGACCACATTCCCGCAGGCACGGGTTTACAACCAAACTTGACCACAATAACACACCACCTCAAAGTGGATCTTACAATGTGATTGGCAATATCAGGTTTGTCTTGAACACCTTGTATTACTACAAATATCAACTTGAACTCCCGAAGCCAGTGGTCTAAAGGTGTGTTTGGTGAGTGTGAACGGGTATAAAACCTTTCCCACACTTAGCATTCTTGATCTGAACACCACTGTGTTGTTAGGGTGTGTTTGGGGAGGTACCCATTGTAGAAATCTTTTCCCCAGTCTAAACATTCAAGTTCTTAACACCACTGTGAACAGGGTGGTTTGGTGAGGTTACCCATTGTAGTAAATCTTTTCCCACAATCTAAACATTCATAATTCTTAACAACATGGTATCAGGGTGTGTTTGGTGAGGGGAACCCATTGTAGTAAATCTTTTCCACACTCTCAGGCATTCATGCGCTCTTAACATCACTGTTGTCAGGGGGTGTTCCGGTGAGTTACTCTTTATACCAAATCTTTTACCACACTCTCAACATTCGTAATCTTGGACACCACTGTTTAATGTAAGGGCCCCCTGTTCTGGTGAGGTCACTTTTTTGAGTATAAATCCCCACAATCTAGGCATTCATGGTTTACACACCACTATGTGACAGGTTTGTTTGGTGAGGCTAACCCATTGTAGTAAATCTTTTACCACACTCTAAAATTTCATAATTCTTAACACACTGTGTGTCAGTTGTGTGTGTGAGGTGGACCCATTCTAGTAAATCTTTTTTCCCAAACTCTAAACCATCATAATTCTCTAACACCACTGGTGGCAGGATGTGTGTGGTGAGGTTAGACTTAGAGTAAATCTTTTCCCACACTCTAAACCATTCATAATTCTATCCGGCACTGTGTGTCAGGGTGTGTTTGGTGCAGGTTACCTATTGTAGTAAATCTTTTCCCACCACTCTAAACAGTCAAATTCTTAACACCCAATGTGTAGTCAGGGGTGTGTTTGGTGAAGGAAACTCTTCTCAGTAAAAGTTTTTCCACACTCTAAAACATTCATGTTCTTATACACCACTGTTGCGTCAAGGAAAGTTTCTCAAGCAGACTCTTGTATTTGAATGTTTTGTCACCTGTTGACATTCAGCTCACGTGTGCTTGTGGCCGAGCTTGCCTGCCTCCGGTGATTCTTGCCATCACACCTGTCGCCTCCCCACCCCTGAAGCCCATATTACTGATCCTGCTGTCCCGCACTCATGCTGCTGCCCGGCCCCACAGCGTCCACCGCAGCAATACTCTGGCCACCACACGCGACGACGGTCCTGCGGGAACCCCTCGGGGATGCCGGAGCGAGCCGGGTCAGTTGCCGCGGGGGAGCAGGGGTCTTGGGACGGTGACCTCAGCCCTCAACAAGTGGTGGACAGTACAGCACACAGAAGAGCCCACGGCTGCTCTGACATCTGCTCCTTGCCTGCGGGGCCACCACCCTGCTTCCTGCCTCACTCACACCACACGTGCAAGGCCTTCATCCCCTCACTTCCTCCTCTGAAAGGGGCTGTGAAAACTGGACTAATAGTGGAATACAGGGACGTGTTGATGAAATTGAATGATGAGAGGAATGAGACATGATTGAAGATGAAGTGGAACGAAGTAGTAAGATTGGGACTTATGCAGAAGGAAGAGAAGGACCCATCAAAACAAGATGCAATGGCAGGACTGCAAAACCAGGAGATCCTGGCGAGAGCTTTAGGCCGAGGCAACGGATGATGACAGGGAGGTGGAGGAAAACAAGCCGTGAAGGAAGAGGAAAGGAAATGAAAGAGCGAAGGCAAAAAAAAAAAAAATGGAAGAAAGAACGGAGGACGAGAAAGAAACTTTGTTTAAGGTAGTATTAGATGAAGCGTGAGAAAATTAAATATAAAGAACAAAAAAGACCTCTAACTAAAGGAAAAATGGTGTGAGGAAATATGTTGTACAAAACGGAATGGCCAGTGATGTACACGAACACAGACGGGATAAATTACAAAACAAGGCGGAAAGAGAGAATTATTTATTAACTAAAGATCCAGGGCGTGGTGTCTAACAGACTCAATGATTAGAAACAAGACCAAGTGTTGATTAAAGTAATAAAACTTACAACATGTGGAAGAAGGGGACAAGAAGTGGTGGAGTCATGATAAGGGACAAAAATATAGGTGTGAAAAGTATTAAACAAAGTGGAGTATGAGAGAAGAAGAGCTGGCAATAGTGAGTGTACCAATAGAAGTTAAAAATAGAGAGGAAACACAGACTTAGTGGCGACCTCTGTACACCCATAAACAAGACTTGGAGGAAGGAAGAACATGAGAAAGTACTAGAGGATACCTTGAGAAGTACTGAAGGGTATATTTCTTAGTGTTCTGCCAATACTCTCCCACTTCCCCCAAACAAGCTGGGGGACCTGTGGAATGCGTGGTTTTCGGGCGTGAGGGAAGAAAATATGCGTCGGAAACCCGTAATTCTACGAGTTTGTGTCGGGGGTAAAATTTCCTAGAGCTAGGGAAAGTTCCTTATATCTAGAGAAAGTGCCTAACAAAATTAATCTAACCTTTAGCAAATTTAACCTAACTAGCGGGGGATTTGACACACCGATAACCTAACCAATCTAACCTAGCCTAACCAAATCTAAAGTACCCAAAAATACGTATAAAAAACTTACCCTAACCTAACCTCCTAGCTGGTTGGGGGGGTTCTCGACACTTCGGTCATCATCTGTGAGAATCGTCAGGTTTCACCACGTCTCTGGGACTCAGAAGAAATCCAATGATTTTCCTGGATCTAGGGAATGTTTTTCTTTTTCAACCAACCCTAACTCCAAAAACTATGTGGGACTGCGACGCATGTTTGTAGCCCAGCCCCAATATCCCGCATTGCCCCAGGTTCCCTAGCTTGTTTTTGTGGGAGGGGGAGTATGACCAAACCACTAGATAATACCTATTGAAGTATAATAAATCAAGAGTTAGATTAAAAAGGTACTTACTTTACTACTTGATACTTGATGTTGTTTAGAAGGATAATTCTCAGAGCCGTAGTGTTCTACCGCTGCAGCCAGTCCTAGCGTCCCTAAACTGTAGGTTTCACTTATGTTAAAGTAATGCGTTTGTGGGTGCTCTACATAGCGGAAAAGTGTAACGCGGCACTGTGTGGGAGAGGGAGCAATAAGTGGGTTCAGGAAAAGGCAGAGGTGGGAATGGACAAAAAGATATTTACACTAAAAGAAAGTATAGACAAGAAACAAGCACCAGAAGAGCTTTACTTAGTCAGTGATAGATATGTGGAAAAGGCGTACGACACAGTAAATAGAGGAAAGTTTAATAAGATTACTGAGACACATTGGAGTATGATACAAAAAGGTGGGATTGTAATAAACGGCAGTATGAAAGGGAACGAAGTGAAATTTTACCCTAGGGACATGTACAAGGCTGAGAGTTTTAAAATAATATAGGAGTTAGGACAAGGATGTGTCATGTACCCAACATCTATTTAAACTTGTATTTAGAGGAACTGATCGTGAGAACAGGAAGTCAAGTCAAGGAGTAACAATTGGAGGAGAAAAGTTAAGAGCCTGGCCTATGCTGATGAGTAGTATTGATGGCAGGAAAGTAAGGATGAAATGGAGGAAATTTTACACATAACAAACACATACGGAATGGAATGGGACCTGAAGTTTAGTGAAAGGAAATGTAAAGCTCATGGAGTTTAACAGTGAAGGTAGGAGTCAGTGGGTGCTCCAGAATAATGTCCTAGAAGTAGTAGAAAAGTATATATACCTAGGAATGGAAGGTAAACAAGGAAGGGATAGGCGGTGAAAAGCAGAGGAAACTTAATGAAGGCAAAGCAAGGAGGATGACAGGCATGATTATAAATGGTGGTAACAGAGTCATTAATAAATATGAGGTAGGGGCAGGAGTTTATGGAAGGGGGTGGCTGTACCCCATTGCCTATATGGGTCAGAAGTGACTCAGTACAGGGAAGGAGACATCATGCACTTGGAAAAGACTCAGAACATAGTAGGCAGATGGGGACTAGGAGCTTGTAGGAGCACTGCCGTAGAGGCCATAAGGGGAGACATGGGATGGAGCACCTTCAGGGAAAGGATAATTAAAGGAAAACTGGTGTTCCACAAGAAAATTGAAAGACTTAGTGATGATAGATGGGCAAAAAGAAAATATCCAGGAAAATAGATCAAGTTCCACCTGGAAGAAGGAACTAAGAGATGGAAAAGGAGAGAAACTGTGGGAGAGGAATGGAACAGGATGGAGATAATAGATATCAAAAAGAAAATTGAGAATAATGGGCTAGTTAAATGGCAGGAAGGAATGGCCAGGAAATCAACGTTGCAGTGGTACAGGTGGAAACAGAAACCAGAGGGAGTTGACCTGGCATGTAGGAGACTGGGGTAGTAAGTTACTCTATAAAGCAAGAACAGGCACCTTGGAAGTCAACGGAAGGAACAGGGAACTGGAGAACCAGAATTGTAGCTGCAGGGTAGGAGAGAAAGAAACTGTAGAACATGTCATTGTGGAATGCAACAAGTATAGGAGTCAGAGGGAAAAGCTTATAGCGTCAATAGTAATAGTCCTAGGCAGAGAGGAGTGGGACAGGAGACTAGAGCAGAAAGATGGGGCCCTGTGTACGGTGTTAGGGCTGTATGGGGACAGAAAGGAAACTGAAAGTATTGTAAACCTCACCAAAGTGTTCCTAACGCAGTGTTGGGAGATCAGAACACAAAATAGACAATGAATTAGGATGATAATCACAGGATTGAAAACTGATCAAAATGTCTTTCCCAGGTGAAATAAACAGGGGAAGAGTTAACAAGTCTTGTTAACGAAGGAGACGAAGTGGAAGAGGACCTATGAAGCGATACTAAGCGTCTAAGGTCACAAGAAGAAGAAGAAGAAGAAGGTTCGTCCAGGTACTGCTGGCTGGAGATTTTCACTGCAAGGAAGTAAAATGTTAGACCTTTGAAGGAGGAAATGAGAATGTTTTGTGGCTGGAGTGTTGAGGCTGGCAATGGAAAACACGATGACTCAGTGGTGACAGGGAAAAAACAAGATAGAGGGCAGATGACGAACCAGCCAGACTTGAAATTACCCTGAGAGCCCTGGTGGTGATGTCCTGCAGGCTCGTGGTGGTGATGGCGTTGTGAGAGGAGACCCTGGAGCCCTGGTGGTGATGTCCTGGCAGGCTGTGTGTGTGTGGCGTTGTGAGGAGGAACCCTGGGAGCCCTGGTGGTGATGTCCTGGCAGGCTGTGTGTGTGTGGCGTTGTGAGGAGGAACCCTGGGAGCCCTGGTGGTGATGTCCTGGCAGGCTGTGTGTGTGTGGCGTTTGAGGAGGAACCCTGGGAGCCCTGGTTGGTGATGTCCTGGCAGGCTGTGTGTGTGTGGTGTTGTGAGGAGGAACCCTGGGAGCCCTGGTGGTGATGTCCTGGCAGGCTGGTGTGTGTGTGGTGTTGTGAGGAGGAATCCCTGGGATCCCTGGTGGTGATGTCCTGGCAGGCTGTATGTGTGTGGGCGTTGTGAGGAGGAACCCTGGGAGCCCTGGTGGTGATGTCCTGGCAGGCTTGTGTATGTGTGGTGTTGAGGAGGATCCCTGGAGAGCCCTGGTGGTGATGTCCTGGCAGGCTGTGTGTGTGTGGTGTTGAGGAGGGAACCAAGGAAGCTAGAGTACAAGGAAATCCGACTCCACAGTTAAAGTTTGAAACCCGTACGGTGCTGGCATCTATGTCGAACACAGGGTGTCTCTCTAGCTTCCTTGGTGGCGATGGTTTGGTGGTGGTACTTGCCTCGCCGCAACCCAAACCCTTGTGTTGCCTCAAAAAAATATTCATATTTCTTGGCTTTACTCATCTCTTACACAAGATAGGCCTATTTTGTTTGCATCAGCGATCAGGCAGTGATTGTTCAACAACAACATACCATTCATAAACTCAATAGGGTAAAAAATAAAGTCATGACTGACTATACACAGGAGTAGGCGGACTTTTAGGTTTTCAGTGCATTGAAATGTTGTACTCCTACCCGATATAACCAAGCTACCCGATGATATTTATGAAAGCTGAGCCTACATCGTGTTCATAATACATTGCTGCATATCATGAGCATAAAAAAGTTACACTAAGACTACACTAATATTAAGATAATTGAAGGAAAGTAAAAGAGTGTATAAACAGTTTTTTCTTGCTTATTTTGCTTCAACTCGCTGTAACTCCATCAGTTTTGGTCGCATTCAATTTTCAAGAACAGTTTCAAAATCCTTATACGTTTCCGCTTCCTGTGGTATGTAGCACGTACCAATAAGGAAAGAGTAGGTGGTCAAAATGGCTAAGGGAAAATTAAACTACTACTGCAAACTGGCACAGTGACGGGTGAGCATTGCTCCCTATACAGGAGAGGACTGTTCTCGGGAGAGCTATCAGAGGCTCCACCCGTCACGGTACCAGTTTGAAACAGTTTAACATTCTTAGCCATTTTGACCACCTACCCTTTTCCTTATTGGTACGTGCTACATACCACGGAAGCGGAAAAGTATAAGGATTTTGAAACAGTGCTTGAAAATTTAATGCGACCAAAAACTTATGGAGTTACAGCGAGTTGAAGCAAAATAAGCAAGAAAAAATATTTATACACTCTTTTACTTTCCTTCAATTATCTTAATATTAGTGTTGTCTTCCGTAATTTTTTTATGCTATGATATGCAGCAATGTATTATAACACGATGGTAGGCTCAGCTTTTTTAAACATCATCTGGTACTTGGTAAAATCGGGTAGGGGTACAACATTNAAACAAAATTTTGTTTTTTTCTTTGGAAATGAGCCGAAAGTATTAGAACACTTCATTTCTTCCTAACATGTCGAAAAAAGAAGCGATGTAATACAGAAGGACTGAAAATCCATTTCTCAATTGCCAAGGAAACTTTAGGGTAGTGAAACACATGATTTTTTTTTTTTTTCTAGAATTAAATCGGCGATGGTTTTTTTTTGTGATGGAATGAAGATAAATTTTTGTTAAAATTTAAACTTTCTATGTCGTTTTTTTTTAGAGTTCACCCAACTTTTTTTTTTAATTTTAGATAAAAAATTTTTGCCATTAAAAAAAGTTAGTGTGCAGCTTTCAGTAGAGTGAATTTTAATTTTTTAAAGGGCCCTTTGGCCTTTTTTTGATTTTGAAACAAACATTTTAAAATTATTTTTTGCAAAAATACTAATTTATATTTCCTCTCCCAGGTCCCCCAAGAGGGGGAAAGCTGCAGGACCCACCATCCCATCCCTCTCCCACCCAGTAGGTTTGTTTTTCTTGGGATTTGTAGTCTTTTTTGGGTGTTTTTATTGGGCTTGTTGTCTTATTCAATCTGTATTTTAAACATCCCCCATTCTTTTTTTTTTTTCCAAATCCATTTTTGAAGCCTTAAAACTAAAAAATAAGAAAAAGGAAGTAAAAGAGGCCGCGGGGGCTACACGGGGTATTCTGCACCTAAAACAAACCCTACACCATTTATCCCATCATGAACCTATCCGCTCCCCTTTAAACTCCAATGACCCGCACTAACCCTATCTATGAGACCATTCCAACTCATTCACCACCCTATTTGTAACCATTTTTCCCTATTTCCTTTTAAATCTACGTTTTTCCAGCTTAATCCTTTATTCTTTTTCTACCGGGTTAAAACCCGTAAAAAATTTTTCCTACCTTTTTTTTATTAATCCCTTTACCATTTAAAAAACTTTTCAGATCGCCCCTTACTCTGCGTCTTTTCGAGTGGTGAAATTTTTTAAAAACTTCAATCCCTCTCAAACAAAAGAAACGCATCCTGTACTTTTTGGGTCTCCTTCTTGCCTTTTTCTAACAACACTATATCCCATCCGTAATTTGGAGACCAAAACTGAACGCATTTTAGGTGAGGCCTGACTGAGCCAGATAAGCTTTAAAAATAACTTCTGCACTTCTTTTTTAACACTTTGGTATAATCCTAAACTCTATTACTCTATTTCTGGCCTAAATAATTGTTTCCTAGGTGGAGGTCGGGGCTACCCTCACCCCAAAATTTTTTTTCACCTTCTGATCTTTTCGCGTAACTTTGCTTATGTTTATTATTACCGGTTTTTTCTACCAACATTCATAACGCTACATTTATCAATTTTAAAATTCCATCTGCCATCTGACTGCCCCTCTTTAAGTTTATCAAAGCCCTCCCGCAATATTTTACGTCAGACTGTGACCAATAATCCTCCCTAACTTAGTATCATCCAACTTCTGATATCACTGCAATCCCACTATCCAAGTCTTTGATGTAAATAAAAAATAGAAAGGGGGCCCCAAAAAGACCCTTTTAAAATCCACTTTTTAAACACCCCCCTTTCAGATTTGGAACCTTAATTGAAACCCTTTGTTGCCTTTTCTTACCCAAAGCCCCGACCCAATGAAAACCCCCATCATACCATGAGCCCTAACCTTATTTAAGGTCCCGTGGGTACTTTGCAAATGCCTTACTAAAGTCCAATAATTTTCATAATCCTTTATCATTATCTCCCTCCATAAACTTTCCTATAAAAACCAATAAATTGGTGGACATGACTCCCTTTGGGAATCCATGTTGTGATCATTGATAAAACTTTTTATCTAAGTTCTCAATGTTTTGCATAATAGATTCCAATTTTTTACCCCACTGATGTTAGCTTACGGCGATAATTTGACTTTTAGCCCCTTGTCTCCCTTCTTAAATAGGGAAAAACATTTCCTTTCCTCCCAATAATGGCACATCGTATCTCAACCGATTTCCAAAAATGTGCAAAACGATTCACTAAAACCCCCTTGCATTTCCTTTAATCCGGGGATACATTTCTCGGCCCGGCGATTTAAATTTTTTCATTTTTTCTATACCCTCCTCCACCATTCCCCTATTTAAATCAAAATTCTTTGAGTTTTTCCTCATCGTTTCCTTTGAAAATCTGTTCACATCGGGTTATGTCTGTGTACCTCCTCCGTAAAAACATTTAAAGAAATAATATTTAGACTCCTACACTATCCTCATCCTTTTTAAGACCCCCCTGTCCTGCCCTTAAGGGCCCAACTAATTCCCTTGTCTTTTTTTTAAAAAACCGATAGAAACCTTTGGTCTGTTGCCTGTTCTGTCTTTAAAATATAATTTTTTGCAATTTAAAATTTTTTCACTGTCCTCGCCCTCCGTTATACTGTTCTTTGTTTACCAATCCCGCTGAACCTTAAATAAAAGTTTCTTTTTACCCAAATGTTTTTTTTAACTTGGGGGTCATCCATTTTGATACTCTTTCTGGGCCTTATCCCCCCTATAAGGAATTTTCTTTTCTTCCGTCCCAAATTTTATTTCCTTTCAAAGATATAAATCCTCGGCTCCCACCTCACTTCCCCCTTTTAACCTCTTAATTACCTCCCAGCCCTCCTCACTTCCCTGTCAACCCCTCTAATTACCCTCGCCCCGCCTCACTACCAATTTGACCGCGCCAATTACCTCCCGGGGGCCTTTTCCCAACCTTTTATAATTGGCCTTTCCGCTGACAACGCCCCTTTTCTGGGGGAAATTTCTCTCCTCCATCCCACACCCCTTTTTTAAAACCTCCCGGTGTCTTTTAATCCCCCTAATTTTGGGCCCTTTTTGAAAATTTGGTATTTTGATCCCATTCCATTAAATTTTCCCAAATTCCCTTTTTAAGCAAATCCCGATCTCATAAAGGTCCTATTTTCTAAATTCCCCCGCCTCCACTTTGTAACTAAAAGTCTTATTTTGTCACAAAAGTCTAGAATATTTTTCTCCTCTAGAGGCTCCCCTTTATTTCTTGACTTAGGATTATCCTGGATTTTATTTAACAATTTTATCCATCGCTGCACCCATGATTAAACCAGTCATATTCCCAGAAAAAAATCTCCCCCCCACGCTAATCGTTATATCTGCAGGTCTTTTTTTTTCTTCCCCCCATAGGAGTGAAACCTCTTTACATAAATTTGAGCCCCATAACTAACCCAAACCATTTTCTCGTTTTCCCCCCGTAAACCTTACCCCTATAGACCATGCTGTCATCGTTTTTTTTTAACATTGTTAAACAAACTGCAATGCTCCCCTTGCTAAAACGCAACTCCTCCTCCTCGTCTGCCTACTCTGTCCCTTTTGAAAAACTTATACCCAGCTATCTCAAATTCCGGCGAAACTTTTCCCGACAATCCCAACCATGTTTTGTTAAAACTATTTTTAATCAAATCCCCTTCCTTTTATCCTCTCAGGAAATCTATCTTTTTAAAAAACTCCACAGTTTTTAAAACCTTCAAGCAACTCCCTTTTTTTTGTAATTTTTTCCCTTTTTCTTTTAAATAAACCCCCCCTCTCTCTCTTCTTAGAACACTTTAGTTTTTCCCGCCTTTGAACTCCCCTAGTGTCGCAAGTTTTTCCTTTTACCCCACCCCTGTTAAAAAACCCCCCCCCTTTGGGCATAAAATTGATGTGAGCTCCACGGCTTGGTGTGACAGGGGTATTTTTTGGCGAGGCAACTTTGTCACGAAATTTTCAAACAACACTCTCACACATTCCTTTTGGGAGAGGTCAAACCCCAAATTTTACATACACCCCTTTCCCAACAATCATTGAAAATAGTCTCTTTCCCCAAATTTTTGTTCTGGACTTGGAAGGGGGTTTCTTTGGGGGTTCTTCCTTCCGGGTCTCATGATCCTCCTACATGCCCTTCTCGAATACGGGCGCCTTGTCATAAAACATTCCTGCTAGCTTTCTCACTGGTGCAAAAAAGGGGTTTTTTCTAAATTTCTGTTACTTTTTCCCCTCATTGTCTTGCGTTTTTTAGTTTAGTTTTTAAAACATCTTTGAAAAGTGCTTGGGGCCCCGTGAAATTAGGATTTGACTTAAGGTAAACCCACTTTGGTGCATTTCTTAAAAATAAACTCTGTTACCCTGCAAGACTCTGATGGATACTGTGATTGTTTTTCCCCACCCCACCTTCACCACACTGCAGCCCCTTGCTGCAAAAACTGCACGTAATATTGTGAAAACCCTTCTATTTTCCTTATTTCTCTTTTAAAAAGGGGTTTCCCGGGCCGGCGGGTTTTGGTAACTAGTTTTGCACTCCCCCTCCCCCACCCCCCTCACTCTCAAAACCAACCTCACTCTCACAACCAGCCCTCACTCTCAAACCAACCACTCACACCCCAGAAAAATTTTGGCACCCTATTTACATATTATATATTTACCAATCATATTTACATAAAAAAGAAAAAAATCTATCAACCCCTTTTTGATGCCCAAAACATAAATTCCATCATCACCACCTCAGGCTTACACGTCTCAACACGTAACAAACCCCCCACCGGGGCTATACCCTCCACAAAAACCCTGTTTCTCACACATCAGGTTTACACGCCACCCAAACGTCCCAAAAACCCACACACCAGGCTACACGCCTCCACACCCGCTGTTGCTCACCCCCAAAACCCCTCCACACACACACCACATCAGCTGAGTTTTCCTCACGCCATACCCTCCGACACACACACACCTTTACCCACATAAACCCCCTAAATCCCCAAAACTAAAGCAAAACCCCCAAACACACATATACTTCCCTTTGCCCACATCAGTACAACAGTGGCCTATACACGGAGCTTCCACCGCCAGCTCCTAACGCCCACCCGAAAGAGACCCTCGCTCCCTCCCTCTCCCTCTATAAACACGCTCGCTTAATTTACGGGACCCAAACTTTCACTCCCCGAAATTTTTTGGGGTAACAAAGGGTAAAAAGATATAAACCTGCTACTCGATTTCCATTTTTAGCCATCTAGAAGGGAGAGTTTTCCGGGCTCCCTAGCTTCCAGATAGTACTGCAATACCTCTCTGATCCCCAAAACAATCTAAAACATTTTTTTCGGGGCATCATGAGATCCTTAAAAAGTCATGTCCATTTGTGGCATACCCAATCTTTTTTGATAAAAATTTTGAAATTGGGTTTTTTTTGAAGGGGAAGCTCTTTTCCAATTGGTCCCGTAAATGTTTGGGCCTGAGTTTACTCCATCTGTTCTTAAAAGAATGCCCCCAGGGCATTTTTATCAGTGAAAAAAGAACAAAAACCCAATGTAATGCAGTCCTACATGATCCCCCAAAATTTTTTAAATTTTTCCTTTCCCTCCCCCGGTGTTGCTTTTTGTGCATACTCCCCCCGCTAAAAGTTTCCCGGGGTAATATTGTGTACTCGAAAACTTTAATTGTGCAGCTACTGTTTTTGGCGTTCCTCTTTTGGTGTCCACCCCTAAAATATTTGCCTGGTTCTGAAAGGTAAAATATGTTCCTTTTAAACAGTCTTTCTGTGAAAAACACCCCCTTTAATTTATTTTGCGTAATCTAAAATCTTTTCTCCCAAAAAAATATAGAATTAACCTCTCTTTTTTTTCCCTTTTCAGTCATTCTTCAAAACGACTTTTGGGATCTAGCTCGTCTCAGTTTGTTTGCGATAACGTTGGTATGTCAGTGCTCTTAGGGGCCCATATTTTTGTAGGGTAGCATTTGCTACTGCTGCCTGCCCTACGCAACTGTTCTTCAACCTCTTGCAACAGTTTACAAAGTTCGCATTTGTGTTGACTTGTTGGGTTATTTTTAAACCCTGGTTATCATATCCATTTTCCAGACTCTTCACCCCAGTAAAGCATGTCTTCTATTTCATTGATTGAAATTTTTCCTTTTTTCTTGGAGTTTTCATCCCCCTTATTTCTGTTTAAAGGTTTCGCTCTTGTCTTGTTCCTTTGAAATTTTGGCTGTTCTCCCTTATCCATTTAATATATATTTTTTTACGTTGCTTCGCGGGTTTTTCAAACTCTCGCTCTGTCTTGGGGGAATTTTAAATTTTCTTGGGGAAAAGGAAATTTTTCACACTACACACTGGCAATTTGCTATGTCAAAATTTAGACTTGAATTGCAAATCTCGATTTTTGCTTTTGTTGATTCTTTTTCCATTCGATTTTTAAATTTTTAAAGTTTTGGTTTTCTATTCCTATGGTATCGGGAGATTCTGTCTTTTTAACGACTTCAAGTTATATTTTGGGATAGATGCTGAATTCCAAATACTAACCCATTGAGCAAATTCCGGGAAAAAAATTGCACATCTGGTTTTTTTCACATTCTTTTTCCTCTTTGATTTTCTTTTTTTCTAAAAGAAAATGTCTCAAAATGTCCTTAAAAGGGGGTAAAACTTTTTTTGAGTCTTTCCGGGTTGCCCAAAAAATTGTTCATGTCACTTTAGTAACATCTTCACTTTAAAGTTCTTCGCCATATTTTGCTAATTTCTCGTGCTTTGGTCTTAAGAGAAATGATATTTGTTTTTGTATATTCATAAATGTAAAATTTTGAGAATTAAAAAGGTATTGCAAGAAAATAACAGGAAAAATCATTAAAAAGTGTAAATATGCCTGCTCAAATATGTCCTAACGACAAAGGTAATGCAAAAAAAATTGCAAACTTTGATGCTTGTGAAGTCTTTACATTCAAATATAAAATTTTAATTTCTGTGAAGTGTGTTAACAGAAGCAAAAAAAACCCATGCCTCGCCTTTAAAAAATTTAAAGATTGAAAAATTTTGGATCCCCCTAATGCATCCTTGTGAATGCACACGTGTCTCTTAAGGGTAACACAGTCCCGGGGCCTTTTTTAGGGGTGTGAAATTTTGAGGAACCCGGGGGGCGGGGGGAGGGGTGGGGGTCGGCCCCTTGTTGGGCAGTGGCGGGGGGCCGTTTAAATGTCTCGCAACAAACTCGGGCCCATTTTTTCGCACCAAAGCCTCAGCAATCAAAACTAACTAAGCTATTATTTTAATGTCAAAATGATAAATTTTACTAGAAAAAATTTTAGATATGTTAAAATAGTCAAAAAACGATCCGCTTTGGGGCTCGCTTTTGTTGGGACCCTTCAAATATCCACCATCGGGTTTCTTGTGATGCCCCATGGGGTACACGTGGGGAATCTCCACCGGCCCGGGTTTTACGAGCTTCTTGAATATGCCCCAGTATTGATGGCGAAAGTGGATGAAATGGAGAAATTTTTTCAATAACAAACCCAAAGGGGAAAGGAAGGGACCTGAAGTTTGTGAAAAGGGAAAAGTATCAGGATTTAACATAGGGAGGGTCAGGGGGTGCTCGAATAATGTCCCAGAAGTAGAGAAAAGTAATAACCCAGGAAAGGAAATAAAAAAGGGAGGGGGGCGGTGAAAAACAGAGGAAAATTAATGAAGGGGAAGGGGAAGGGGTGCAGCATGATTTAAATGGTGGTAACAGTCATTAAATAGAATAGGGGGAGTTTTGGGAAAGGGGTGGCTGACCCTTCCTGTATGGGGGAGAAATGACTCGTACAGGGGAAAGGGGACATCGCACTTGGGAAAGATCAGAAATAGTAGGCAGATGGGGCTGGAGCTTGTAGGAGCCAGCCGTGAGGCCCTAAGGGGGACATGGGGTGGGCCCTTCAGGAAAGGATAATTAAAAGGGAAAATGGTGTTTTACAAGAAAAAGAAAAAGTTAGTGATGTGGGGCAAAGAAAAAATCCCCCGGAAAAAAAATAAAGTTCCACTGGAAGAAGGAAATAAGAGAGGGAAAAAGGGGAAAAAATGTGGGGAGGAAGGAAAAAGGTGGAGATAAAAAGATATCAAAAAAAAAATTGAGAATAAAGGCTGTTAATGGGCGGAAGGAAAGGCCGGGAAATCCTTCAGTGGAAGGTGGAAAAAAGAAACCAAAAAGGACCCGGCTGTAAGGGGCTGCGGGATAAATTAAATTCTCTATAAAACAAGAAAGGCACCTTGGGGAAATCAACGGAAGGGAAAAGGAAAATGGGGAACCGAATTGTAGCTAGGTAGGAAGGGAAGAACTGTAGAAAGTCATTTGGAATGCAAAAAGATAGGATCAGAGGGAAAAGCTTTAGCGTCAATATAAAAGTCCAGGGAGAGAGGGGTGGGACAGGGGCTGAGCAAAAGACGGGGGTGTGACGGTGTTGGGCTGTATGGGGCAAAGGAAACTGAAAGTATTGTAAACCTCACAAGGTTCCTAACCCCCGTGTTTGGGGTCGAAAACAAAATAACAGTGAATTAGGATGATAATCAAAGGGTGAAAAATGATCAAAAAAGTCTTCCCCGGTGAAATAAAAAGGGGGGGAAACTAACGTTTTTTAACGAAAAAGACGAATGGGAAAAGGGCTATGAAGCGATATAAGGGACAAGGGCCAAAAAGAAGTCAGGCTAAAGGGTCCGTGCATTTTTAGGCTGTTAGGCTGGGCGGGGTTTGGGGTTGTAGGGGTCTGGTTTGGCTGTGGGGGTGTGGGTTCAGGTAAGGAGCAGTGTGGTGGTATAAGTGTTGCGGGGGGAAAGCAAGGAGTGTGTGTGGTTGCAACCCAGGGTGTGGGTTGCCTGCGTTGGGTTAAAAACGCGTCTTTTCCCTTTTTTGCCCTTCCTTTTTCCTTTTCGGCATAAAAGGCGGTCACCAGGACAAAACGCACACTAGTCCCCCTGTTGATATTTTTAGTGAGGAAAAAAGTAATTATCGATATACAGTATTTATTTTACACTCGACCGAAATTCTCTTCCTCTCCTTCTTCTCTTCCCCCTCTCTCCCTTTTTCCCAACAATTTTTAGTGTGGTTTTTTTTTTACCTTTTTGGATTCAGGAAACATTTCCCTTTTGAACTTCCTCACAAAACATTTCTTTTGGAGATATAAAATGTTTTTTATAGGGGGGGAAGACAAGGGTTTCAACCCCCCACTTCTTCTTCTCTTGGCCTCATCGCCTCTGTTCTTCCCTTCCGCGGCCTTTTAATGCAAATTTAGTGATGAGGCTAAAGATCGGTCCCGTGTTCCCAAAAAATACGGCGGGATAGATACTGCGGTAAAAAAAGGACGAGGACTGCGGGAATTTTCTGGACCTGATTAATTTTTCTGGCCAAAAAAGTTTCTTTTCCCTGGAATATTTTTATCCCCGGAAAACCCGTTTTTAAAAAGATAGGCTTAGGCTGTTTTGATAGCCTATTTAATTTTTTTTTTTTTTTTAAGCTAGTAATGCCATCTATTTGTCCTTTACATATCAGTAATTTTATTTCTACATCAATTTCAGGAGGATTTTTGTTTGTTTCAATATATTTCGCTCTGTCCGCATCGTTTTAGGCATTAACCATGGGCCAAATGCGTTGATTTCTAATTTTCAGATCTTAATCTTGGACTTGTGTTTTAGTTACTATTTTGTCTCGGTCATATTCTTCCTTGTATTTGAAGTGTGTGGGTTTGTCTGTGTTTGCCAAGAACACACTCTTTGTGTTTGTGTGCGTTCTGCTACCGTGTATTTAATGTGCTTATAGGAGAAAAACGGCCGACTCAGTGCTTTAAAATGTTACGTTACCTTAACAAAAACAAACCCGACTTTTTTACTGCTACTCCAAACTAGGATCTGTTACTGTTTTTAAGCTACATCCTTCACGTCGTGCGTAACTCATATGATTCCCTATTTTTTAAAGCGTTAGTTAAAAAGTGAAATTTTGTGTGGACGTAGTTGTTGTTGGGAATGGGTTTGTACCTTTGGACCATTGGGGTTTATTTAATTCATTTATTTTTGCTTTGCTTATTTTGATAGTTTTGGGATAGTTAACACTTGTTTCACTAAGTGTAATATTGAGCGCGAGTGTGAAATAAAGTCAGTCTGGAACGAACGGCCAAGGTGTTTACATCCTCCTACCACCTGACCGGGGGCGGCTGGTACGTGAGCCGCCGTCTAACACTACACCACATTTTCGCCTTGTCGCCCCTGCCCTCCAGCTGTTCCAGGGGCGAACAGTTGTAAATATTGCGCAGTGAATTAGTCACTTTTTCCCACCTTGAATTTCCTAATTTCTTGGTTATTTTATGGGTTTTTGAGGCTGTACGTGGTGTATTTATGATCATTGTACATTATGCGTGGTAGTTCCTTCATTATTTAGCGTGTATAATGTGTAATGAAGGGCTGCAGCCTGTGTTGTGCCTCGGGCGCTGAGTGACGTCACGGGCGCAGTGTTGACATCTGCTGGAGATGCGCCATATTGCTTATTTTACAGTTGTTTTTGTCCATAAATAACCTTAAATGACGGGATTATCACCCCTATGGAAGGCCGAGGAAGGGTAAATAAGGAGTATACCGTGAACCATTAACCCGAGAACAGTGACAGAAGGCAGAAATAATGGGTAGTATTGTTGAACGAGAGGCAAGACAGTGTGGTGTCTCTTATTACGGCAATGGTAGTAGTAGTAGTAGTAGTAGTAATAATAATAATAATGATAATACACAAATCACTACTTTCGGAGGTATAAGACGTTTTTAATAGGAAGGAGTGTATAGGAATAGGTTTCCGGAAAATCTAACTATCTCCATTAGAAAAAGCACCTATTGCAGGCCAGGAAAAATTAGTCTGTGTCTGAAAACGACCACGAAGTCCTCGTCCATTATAACCCAGATTTGGCTTTAGTTAGAAGGTTAAAGCGTCGGATTAGGTTAGATTAGTGAGTCTAAAGGTGGGGTTGGGTTAGTTTAATTTTCATATCTCCTATACACTCCCTCCTGTTAAAAACGTCTTGTATCTCCGAAAGTAGTGATTTGCGACGGAAGTTCATAGAGAGAGTGTTTCTTAGAATCCAATAAGGTGAACAGAAACCACACTCCCAATTGTGTAGGCAATTTCGGTCCTAGTGTAAACATGTACCGAAACTTTTTTACTGGTGAGTTTTGATGTGTTTTAAATTAATCTGCTAACCGTTTCTGGCGCAAATAACTTTTTTATTTTAGTGATTTGGAACAAAAATGACAAAAAAAAAATTGAATCTAACCCTGGCTGTCTGTGTCCTAACTGTGACCACTGTTGCAGGTGGTGAGGTCACAGTCCCCAGCTGGCTCTCTGTGTCCTATCTGTGACCACTGTTGCAGGTGGTGAGGTCACAGTCCAAGCTGGCTCTCTGTGTCCTGACTGTGACAACTGTTGCAGGTGGTGAGGTCACAGTCCAGGCTGGCTCTCTGTGTCCTGACTGTGACCACTGTTGCAGGTGGTGAGCTCACAGTCCCAGCTGGCTATCTGTGTCCTGACTGTGACCACTGTTGCAGGTGGTGAGGTCACAGTCCCAGCTGGCTCTTTGTGTCCTGAATGACCACTGTTGCAGGTGGTGAGGTCACAGTCCCAGCTGGCTCTCTGTGTGCTGACTGACCACTGTTGCAGGTGGTGAGGTCGCAGTCCCAGCTGGCTCTCTGTGTCCTGACTGACCATTGTTGCAGGTGGTGAGGTCACAGTCCCAGCTGGCTCTCTGTGTCCTGACTGACCACTGTTGCAGGTGGTGAGGTCACAGTCCCAGCTGGCTCTCTGTGTCCTGATTGACCACTGTTGCAGGTGGTGAGGTCACAGTCCCAGCTGGCTCTCTGTGTCCTGACTGTGACCACTGTTGCAGCTCCTGAGGTCACAGTCCCAGCTGGCTCTCTGTGTCCTGACTGACCACTGTTGCAGGTGGTAAGGTCACAGTGCCAGCTGGCTCTCTGTATGCTGACTGTGACCACTGTTGCAGGTGGTGAGATCATAGTCCCAACTGGCTCTCTGTGTGCTGACTGTGACCACTGTTGCAGGTAGTGAGGTCACAGTCCCAGCTGGCTCTCTGTGTGCTGACTGTGACCACTGTTGCAGGTGGTGAGGTCACAGTCCCAGCTGGCTCTCTGTGTCCTGACTCACAACTGTTGCAGGTGGTGAGGTCACAGTCCCAGCTGGGTGTTCTGCTGCACACTAAGGCATCTCGCGCCGGCATCCCTAAAGCTTCCTGCAGGACCGCCCACCATGTGTGCTGCCGCGAATATTGCTGCGGTGGAGGCCGTGGCAGGAGGCAGCAGCACCACCACCAGTGGCCGGGAGCAGCAGCAGCAGTCTGTCTCAGCTGTGGGGAGGCACAGGAGGGATGGCAAGAATCACCTGGAGGCAGGCAGCTCAGGCCAAGAAGGAGAGAGGCAGTTTTGCTGCTCACAATGTAGTAAATCATTCAGATGCAAGAGTCTGCTTGAGAGACATTTCCTGATACACAGTGGCGTCAAGGGTCATGAATGTCTGGAGTGTGGGAAAAAATTTAGTGTTAAGTGTAACCTCACCCAACACACCCTGACACACAGTGGTGTTAAAAATCATGAATGTGTAGAGTGTGGGAAAAAAATTACTCTAAAGTCTAGCCTCACCCAACACACCCTGACACACAGTGGTGTTAAGAATCACCAATGTCTGGAGTGTGGGCAAAGATTTACTCAGAAGTCTGACCTCACCCAACACACCCTGACACACAGTGGTGTTAAGAATCACCAATGTCTGGAGTGTGGGAAAAGATTTACTCAGAAGTCTACCCTCAACACACACGCCTTGAGACACTCTGATATGAGGGAGTTCAAATGTGATGTTTGTGGCAAGTGTTTCAAGACAAGGAAAGATATTGCCAGCCACGTGAAGATTCACATGAAGCACTTGTACAACCTGAGTACACACAGTGGTGTCAAGAATCACCAATGTCTGGAGTGTGGCAAAAAATTTACTCACAAGTTTGTCCTCACCAGACACACCCTGACACACAGTGGTGTCAAGAATCACCAATGTCTGGAGTGTGGACAAAGATTTACTCACACGTCTACCCTCACCAGACACACCTTGAGACACAGTGGTGTCAAGAATCACCAATGTCTGGAGTGTGGGAAAAGATTTACTCACAAGTCTGTCCTCACCGAACACTCCCTGACACACAGTGGTGTCAAGAATTACCAATGTCTGGAGTGTGGGAAAAGATTTACTAAGAAGTCTAGTCTCACCACACACGCCTTGAGACACAGTAGTTTGAGGGAGTTCAAGTGTGATGTTTGTAAGAAGTGTTTCAAGACAAAGAGTGATATTGCCAGCCACATGAAGATCCACTTTTGAGGTGGTGTGTTGTGTGGACAAGTGTGGTTGTACCCGTGGCTGTGGCAGTGTGTCATGTGTGACAGTGGGTGTGGCAGTGTGTCCTGTGTGGCAGTGGGTGTGGCAGTGTGTCCTGTGTGGCAGTGGTAGGTGGTAGCAGCCGGGCCTTGTGTTCTGTGAGGGAGTAATGGCCTCAGCAGTTGTTGGGTGGGCAGTGCGGGTGTGACTCTAAATAAAGGGTTTATTTGTTCAAATCTGTGTATGTGTGTACCTTTATTTGATCTCAGGGTTGGCAGTTTGTTTAGCAGTTTAAGAAGAGTGTGATGGTGATGGTGGTGATGGCATTAATGGTGAAGGTGTTGAGGATTCATTGCAGCAAGACATCAATAATAAGAACACTTTGTCACAATGAAGAATATAACTCCTAACATACAAGTAAGTAAAACCAAGCAGGCCTTTCATATGTATATTAACCCCTTGAGGCCCAGAACGTAATTTCCATTGTAATTTGTGTAGCATTAGACGATTTGTAGTGACTATAAGCAATGTTTTATAGCTATGACCTGTTTAGTATCCTTGTCCACTAACTCATTTGGCATATTCAGTGACTTTTCGTTATTTCATGGCTAACAACAGACCATTTTATATAGCAAAGGAAAGATCTGGGCGTGAAGGGGTTAATATACCAAATGAGTTACCTACCTAGTGGACAAGGATACTAAACAGGTCATAGCTATAAAACATTGCTTATAGTCACTACAAATCGTCTAATAGTACACAAATTACAATGGAAATTACGTTCTGGGCCTCAAGGGGTTAAGTTAAGTTCATTGCATCATGTATGTTGTTGTTGAAGTAGTAGTAGTAGTAGTTATTATTATTAATATTATTTGCACAGATGTTCCCGAGTAAGGGGTGAACAGTCAGCAGAATATGTAAAAGTGAGTATTTAAGTGTTTGTAAGTAAGAAAGTGTGTGTGTGTGTGTGTGTGTGTGTGTGTGTGTGTGTGTGTGTGTGTGTGTGTGTGTGTGTTCATCTAGTTGTATTCATTTAGTATTATTTTACAGGGCCTGAGCAATGCTCGTGTGACCCCGTCACCATATCAACATTTCTTATCATTCATCCTTAGTTCTTAATGTTGGCCGAAGCCATCACCCCGGGAGGCGGGTCACAAACCCCCGGCTAACACCCGGGACCCATTAACTGCTGGGTGGACAGGGGCTCGGGTTTTTTAAGAAGACCGCCCGTCTGTCTTCGCTCCGGCCGGTGATCGAACCCGGGACTTCTCGGTTGTGAGCCGAGCGTGCTAACCCTTACACTACGGAGTTCCTTCTTGTGTGTGTTTGTGTGTGCTACAATGATAATAATGATACACACACACAGGACAGGTTATGTGTACATAGGCCATTACGTACACAAAACATCACGTACACACACTGTTACGTGTACATACATACGTACATGAACTTAACATTTATATAAAATGGCCTTATTTCTCCTTATTAACAGCTATTTCACCCATTTCTACCCATTGTATAGCATTTTCATTTTCCTCGGAAGAACAACACAGGACCGCCTATATTGACCTCGTGTGACCTGGTGTGACCTCGTAGGCTGCTATAATTCCACATGCAGGCCCAGGGTAAGACTATAGACACGTTCATAGCGTTCAGAGGCCGCTCAGGGCATGATTAGACGAAGGAAAGCAAGGTCAGATAAGGGTCGGCCGTCTCACAGGTTACAGGGAGTTTCGTACACAAGATGTTTCGTACTCAGGTTTTGTTAGTTGTTTCGTACACTAATTTTGAATTTTTTCGTACATACCTGGTGTAGTTTCGTAACTCTAGTAGTAAGTACAACTCCGAGCTGTGTGTACGAAACGACTATGCTTTCCTTTAGACTACGAAACAACTTTTTGGTGTACGAATCTATTGGTGTACGAAACAACTTGCGTACGAACTGACTGCACCCCGTCACACACACACACACACACACATACGCACGCACTCCATATATATCCTCCTATCCCTCCCTGCTAGCCATATATATCCTCCCATCCCTCCCTCATAGCCATATATATCCTCCTTTCTCTTCCTCCTAGCCATATATATCCTCCTATCCATAACTATCCTCCTATCCATATATATCGTCGCCTCGTATCCATAGTTTTCGAGTTATTTAACCCCTTCACGCCCTTGAAAAGTTCTAGAATATATATGAAAACACGAGTAACATGCAGTATCATGAAAACACGAGTAACATGCGAGTATCAAGTTTATTTCAATTTTAACATTTCTAACATTCACGGACCAACTAGAAGGAAAAGAAGAGATATGAATTATTTATTTCGCTATTTCTAACTCTCTCAGAAAGTTTATTAGGATAGGCAAGCAGTAAACACAACATTACTAACATTTCTAACATATTTTCTGACCAACTAGAAGGAAAAAAAAGATATATTAACTAGTTATTTCGCTATTTCTAACACTTACAACACATTCTTGGACTAACTAGGAAGAAAAGAAGATATACTAGCCATTCATTTAGCTATTTCTAACACTTACATCACATTCTTGGACCAACTAGAAGGAACAGAAGAGATACTAACTATTTATTTAGCTATTTCTAACACTTACAACACATTCTTGGACCAACTAGAAAGAATAGAAGAGATACTACAACACATTCCTGGACCAACTAGAAAGAATAGAAGAGATACTACAACACATTCTTGGACCAACTAGAAAGAATAGAAGAGATACTACAACACATTCTTGGACCATTAGAAGGAATAAAGAGATACTCCAAACACATTTCTTGGACCAACTAGAAGAGAAAGAAGATATATAAACTATTTTTTAGCTATTTCTAACCCTCAGAATTGGGAAGTCCATTTAATAGAGATAATAGTTAGAAGCTATTTTCCATCCTCTTAGAAGTATGTAGACTGTTTTTTGAATAGATAGACGCAAGAAGGATTACTATATGAAGGATTAGGATCTAGGATAGGGTTTCATAGGG
>JACEEZ010019014.1:200000-210000 GCA_016584305.1 Chionoecetes opilio
AGAAATTTAAAGGTCGTGAATTTCGGGAGATGGTTGGTTACGGTAACGTCTGTGAGCCGCCTCTCTATCTTAGACAACATGAGAACAAGCAGAGTTATACCAAAGTTGACTGGCTTTAGGATTAGAGATAATATGTGATATTTTAATAATACGTCTATTTCTATCTATTTCAGACGACCACTACATTAATAACCATGTTGCTACTACTCGTGTGCGTCGCAATGAACGCACTAAACCTCGCCCAGGCACGCTCCACGCAAGGCTATGGACACATGGACAAATTACTACAGTCATTAAGAGGCAACGGAGACCCCACGACCCCTATAGACAACATGGCCCAATCGTTGGAGAAGCGACAAGTATATGACACGTCCTGCAAAGGGCTGTATGATCGCAGCCTTTTCAGTTACCTAGAACATGTTTGTGATGATTGCTATAACCTCTATCGTAACCCCCATGTTGCAACGGCTTGTAGGTGAGTGTGTGTGTGTGTGTGTGGGTGTGTGTGTGTGTGTGTGTGTGTGTGTGTGTGTGTGTGTGTGTGTGTGTGGGTGTGTGTGAGTGTGTTTGTGTTTGTGTTTTGTAGCTTTGGTGAATTTGGTTTTTATGTTTTTTTTCTTTCCCGTGGTTTCTAAGTGGTTTAATTAAGTCTCTCTCTCTCTCTCTCTCTCTCTCTCTCTCTCTCTCTCTCTCTCTCTCTCTCTCTCTCTCTCTCTCTCTCTCTCTCTCTCTCTCTCTCTCTCTCTCTCTCTCTCTCTCTCTCTCTCTCTCGCTCCATTTTTTCTAGTAAATCTCTATATAATTTGCTATTTTCTAGTTTTACATTATAGTTTATTTCATTTACCTTTTCATTAATTATGTTATTTTATGGATCAATTTATTTATCATTTCGTTACGACGTGTTTAATTCATTCATTATTTATATCAAGAATTTAAGTGTATTTGAGTTACCGCTATTAGTTACATTTTCCTTAACGTCAATACAACATTTTCTTTGGTTTTATGATATCTAACTTCAATGTTCCTCAACCTTATTTAATTAACTTCATTTGTTTATTTTAACTTAGTATATTACATTTATTATCATTTTATATGCTTTGATTTCACGTTATCTGCATTTATTATCATATTATATTTTATTTAGTTTACCTTAAAAATTGCCGTTTTCTTTATTGACAAGTTTACACGGGACAGTTTTCTACGATGGATCTTTTAATGGGTGTCTTTAATATTCCCTATCTGCATTTATTATCATTTTATATGCTTTGATTTCATTTATAGCTGCATTTATTATATAATTATCATTTTATATGCTTTGATTTTATTTATAGCTGCATTTATTATCATTTTATATTTTATTTAGTTTAGTTTGCCTTATATTTTGCCGTTTTATCTATTGCCAAGGGACAGTTTTCTATGATGGATCTTTTAATGGTGTCTTAAAATTCCCGTTTTCTCTCCTCAAATGGCCGCCTGGCAGGTATAACTGCTTTGAGACTGAGGTGTTTGAGGCCTGTGTTTATGACCTACTGTTGCCCAACCCTGGAGAATATATCCGTATCAGGGATGCCCTCAAGGGATAAATAGCACGGTAATGAACATGTGTGGTTAATATTACTAACCAAAGTAACATAACAACAGTAAGTTTGTAGGTAGCTTCTTAACAACAGTAAGTTTGTAGGTATCTTCTATGTAACTCATTTTCTTCTTACGAATTAATCTTCTTCTAATGTTTTAACTAATTGTCTGATGTCTTTACTCACATTATTTTTGGTTAATATACTTTTAATGTTTTTTGTATCATAATTTTGCATGATTCTTATTTTTTTTAATGAGAATTTTATTTCACAATTTTGATTTGTTATGACGTAATTATCGTATTTTTTGTTATGGATCAAGTATTATTTTAATTTTCAACGAGATATTTTCATTTATTTCAGTAACATTAGTGTACCTTACTTAAAAAATAACTTATATTTTGCTATTATTTTAAGTGTATCTCTGTCTATCTATCTATTTTATTTTCCACTAATCAAACGTAGCAATTTATTCAGTGTATTTATTTATTTACATATTCACCTATTTTCTTTTTCTTTAGTTACCCATACAAACATTAATTTTCTTTATATATTAATAACGTTTTCTTTGATACCTCTTCATTCAGTTTACATATTTATTTACTTATATTCACCTACTATTTCATTTTTCTTTAGTTAGGCAATAATAGACCCATTTTCTGTATAGAATCATAACGTTTTCTTTGATACCTATTTTCAGGGGTAACTGTTATAGCAACCTGGTGTTCTGGCACTGCATGGAGGACTTACTACTGATGGAAGAGTTTGACAAGTACGCCAGAGCCATTCAGACCGTGGGCAAGAAGAAGTAAACACAACACTACTAACATTTCTAACATATTCACGGACCAACTAGAAGGAAAAGAAGAGATACAACTATTCATTTAGCTATTTCTAACCCTCTCAGATATATGAAAGTTTATTGCGAAGAAGTAGAACACAACAGAAAGAAGTAAACTCAACAATACTAACATTTCTAACATAGTCTCGGACCAACTAGGAGGAAAAGAAGAGATACTAACTAGTTATTTCACTATTTCTAACACTTACAACATATTCTCGGAGTAACTAGGAAGCAAAATAGGAATACTAACTAGTTATTTCGCTATTTCTAACACTTACAACACATTCTTGGACCAACTAGAAAGAATAGAAGAGATACTACAACACATTCTGGACCAACTAGAAGGAATAGAAGAGATACTGCAACACATTCTTGGACCAACTAGAAGGAAAAGAAGAGATATAACTATTTATTTAGCTATTTCTAACCCTCAGAATTGTGAAAGTCCATTAGAATAGAGAAAATAGTTAGTAAGCTATTTTCCATCCTCTTAGAAGTATGTAGACTGTTTTGGAATAGAGAGAAGAGAGGAGAAGGATTAGCTATTAGAAGGATTAGGATCTAGTATAGGGTTTATAGGGCCTAGGAGAGGATTTAGAAGGTTTTAGTTAGAAGGATTATACTGTATTCCCTCCCATAAAGAAATATCCGTCCAGTTAATACCATTCCTAAATCTAACTTCAATATTTCCCTGATCTTATTATAGTCCATTTTCTTTATTATGGTCAAAATGCAGTAAGGAAGCCACGCCCCCTGCCTCCCCTTCTATTCTACGGGGCAGCTGATGGGTGCATTTTGACCATAATAAAAAAATAGACTATAGTTATTATATCACCCTCCCTTCTAAACCCAGGCATTTATTAAGCTTATTATCCTGTATTTGTTATGGTGGCTCACTGGTAAAGACATCGGTTCACTTGTATTGACCCTTGCTTCGAGCCCCACTCACTGCTGCTTAAGGTCATTCTGGCGTGGTGGCAATTTGGTTATTCCCTCCCTCCCTCTTTCCCGGTTCGAGCCCCACTCCTGGCTGAAGGTTATCCTATCGTGGTGGCTGTTAAAGTGTCAACATTGTCTTAATAGGATCAAAGTATTATATCTAAATTCCTTTCTATATTCAGACATAGATATAGACAGACAGATAGATAGACAGACAGATAATTAACCTTACTATTCAAAAACCCAAATTCTTTTATGAAACGCATCTGGAAATGTATTAAAAGTCAATCTTTGATAGCCATATAGATAGCTTAACAGCCATTAACCTTAAATGTAATGGCTGAAGTTATTGTATTGTTGCTTTCTTTATACTTTAGCGCCTCTCTCTCTCTCTCTCTCTCTCTCTCTCTCTCTCTCTCTCTCTCTCTCTCTCTCTCTCTCTCTCTCTCTCTCTCTCTCTCTCTCTCTCTCTCTCTCTCTCTCTCTCTCTCTCTCTCTCTCTCTCTCTCTCTCTCTCTCTCTCTCTCTCTCTCTCTCTCTCTCTGCCCTGGGAAGAGAAAAGAATATATTATAATTCGTCTATTGCAATTTCGGCTCCACATTCACACATACATATTTATTTTAGCTTAATATTGATAGAAAGAATATATATATTATATAACAAAAGATAGGTAGATGACACTATATAGTAAATAATATAGAGAAACTGTTACTGAAATGTGCCGAAATGCAAAAGCAATGTTACCAATTACCTATATGTTTTTGTGATGTAATGATTCTAGTCACCTCAGGATACACTAATTTATTTTTATATACCTAAAAATTACGAGTATTATTTATTTAAAACTATTTATTGAACTAGTTGAGATATTATAAGTAAGATATATTTATTGTTTATGTTCAAAGTTAAGATGGCGGCGAGGCTGTGTTATTGAATCTCTTTAGGAAATGTATTGTTTGGATTAAGGTAGTGTTATAAGAGATAGGGTGATGATAAGTGGTGATAGGGAAGCCAAAGATATAAGGTTATAATGATATGAGCTGAGAGGTGTCCTTCATGCAAAATATACTTGCAAATAAATAAATGTTTATTATTCGTGAGTTTATCCTAAAAGAACGACGAAAATTCTAAATGGCCGCCGTTTGTTTATGTTTCTCTTGATGGGAATTGAAGATGGCCGCCGTTTGTTTATGTTTCTCGTGATGGGAATTGAAGATGGCCGCCGTTTGCTTATGTTTTCCTTGATGGGAATTAAAGATGGCCAGCGTTTGTTTATGTTTTACTTGATGGGAATTAAAGATGGCCGCCGTTTGTTTATGTTTTTCTTGATGGGAATTCAAGATGGCCGCCGTTTGTTAATGTTTTTCTTGATGGGAATTCAAGATGGCCGCCGTTCGTTTACGTTTTCCCTGAGTGGAATTCAAGATGGCCGCCGTTTGTTTATGCTTTTCTTGATAGGAATTCAAGATGGCCGCCGTTTGTTTATGCTTGTCTTGATGGGAATTCAAGATGGCCGCCGTTTGTTTATGTTTTCCTTGATGGGAATTCAAGATAGCCGTCATTTGCTTATGTTTTTCTTGATGGGAATTCAAGATGGCCGCCATTTGTTTATGTTTTTCTTGATGGGAATTCAAGATGGCCGCCGTTTGTTTATGTTTTCCTTAATGGGAATTCAAGATGGCCGCCGTTTGTTTATGCTTTTCCTGATGGGAATTCAAGATGGCCGCCGTTTGTTTATGTTTTCCTTGATGGGAATTCAAGATGGCTGTCATTTGTTTGTTTTTATTGATGGGAATTCAAGATGGCCGCCGTTTGTTTATGTTTTTCTTGATGGGAATTCAAGATGGCCGCCGTTTAATTATGCTTTCCTTGATGGGAATTCAAGATGGCTGCCAATTGTTTATGCTTTTCTTGATGGTAATTCAAGATGGCCGCCGTTTGTTTATGCTTTTCTTGATGGGAATTCAAGATGGCCGCCGTTTGTTTATGCTTTTCTTGATGGGAATTCAAGATGGCCGCCGTTTGTTTGTTTTCCTTGAAGAAAATTCAAGATGGCTGCCATTTGTTTATGTTTTTCTTGATGGGAATTCAAGATGGTCGCCGTTTGTTAAGGCTTTTCTTGATGGGAATTCAAGATGGCCGCCGTTTGTTTATGCTTTTCTTGATGGGAATTCAAGATGGCCGCCGTTTGTTTATGTTTTCCTTGATGGGAATTCAAGATGGACGCCATTTGCTTATGTTTTTCTTGATGGGAATTCAAGATGGCCGCTGTTTGTTTATGTTTTTCTTGATGGGAATTCAAGATGGCCGCTGTTTGTTAATGTTTTTTTATGGGAATTCAAGATGGCCGCCATTTGTTTATGTTTTCTTGATGGGAATTCAAGATGGCCGCCGTTTGTTTATGTTTTTCTTGATGGGAATTCAAGATGGCCGCCGTTTGTTTATATTTTTCTTGATGGGAATTCAAGATGGCCGCCATTTGTTTATGTTTTTCTTGATGGGAATTCAAGATGGCCGCCGTTTGTTTATATTTTTCTTGATGGGAATTCAAGATGGCCGCCATTTGTTTATGTTTTCTTGATGGGAATTCAAGATGGCCGCCGTTTGTTTGTTTTTCTTGATGGGAATTCAAGATGGCCGCCATTTGTTTATGTTTTTCTTGATGGGAATTCAAGATGGCCGCCGTTTCTTTATGTTTTTCTTCCATTACTGTTGATTGCCAATACAATATTTTTTTCTAATGTTTCAAGTTATTATTCTTTATATTTCTTGTGGGAAGTTAGTTATTTTTGTCTATTTGTTGTTGTTATTGTTGCTATTGATATTATTATTTGCATTCTTATTAGCGGTGGTAGTGACAGTAGTAGTTGTAGTAGCAGAAGTAATAGTTGTAGTAGTAGTAGCAGTAATATATAGAAGATAATCTACTCTCTCTCTCTCTCTCTCTCTCTCTCTCTCTCTCTCTCTCTCTCTCTCTCTCTCTCTCTCTCTCTCCTCTCTCTCTCTCTCTCTCTCTCTCTCTCTCTCTCTCTCTCTCTCTCTCTTCTCTCTCTCTCTCTCTCTCTCTCTCTCTCTCTCTCTCTCTCTCTCTTTTTTTTTTTTTTTTTTTTTTACATTTGATATTAATTTTACAGCCAAAAGTTCCCGGTGAGGTGCCGATAACTATCTTTAGTCTGCACATTTACTAGTTGTCTATAGGTTTGCTAATTATATCCAGATGGCGTCAGCCAGGCATTCACTGCACACTTGAAGATGTAGAGTGTGGCGGCCTGGTGCATGTCAGTCTGTCGCACTTCACGGTTCCACAGCCTGCTGTATCGCGGCAGGAAGGAACGGAAGAAGGTTTCTGTCCTGGCGAAGGGAACAATGAGTTGTTGGTCTCTCTTGTGGGCGTCCCTGGTGGAGTATGGGTGAGGTGTCGCCCACGGCTGCCGGAGTGTAGCGAGGTGCGGGGCGCCCTGCTTGAGGATTTTGTACGTGACGCACAGGCCGGCCACGTCTCGCCTGTGCTGTAGGGCCTGTAGGGGACCGGGCTGCATGTCTGGTGCTGCCTACAGGGAGATGAGCCGCTTGGCACGGTTTTGTACCTTGTCTAGGAGACCAAGGTACGAGGGGGGGCAGGATGACCAAGTCAGGGGGGCGTACTCCATGAGGGAGCGGACTTGGGCCGCATAAAGGGTTGTGACACCCCGAACGTCAAGGAGGTGGGAGACGCGCCTGACGCAGTTCAACCTGCCTGCGGCCTTGGAGGCTGTTTTCCTGACGTGGCTGGTGAAGGAGAGTGTGCTGTTCACCTCAACGCCGAGAATGTTGACCGTCGGCTGCAAGAGCAACACCTTCCCGTCCAGAAGAATGCTTGGGATAGGGTCGGCTGGGGGGTGATGTCGCCGGGAGATCAGCATGACCTGTGTTTTGTCCTGGGCGAGATCAACATGCCACCGTCGTCCCCATGAGGTGATGGTCTCCAACACTTGGTTGACGAGGGCGACAGTAGTGCGGTGGTCAGTACTGTCACAGGGGAATGTGAGGGTGCAGTCATCCGCGTAGGCGTGTGCCTCCGGGGTGAGCATCAGGAGGTCGTTGAAAAACACATTCCATAATAGGGGTCCAAGAACAGTGCCCTGTGGGACACCAGCTCCAACCGGGTGTTCTTCCGAAGTGTGTCCGTTCACCGCCACGCTGAGGGATCTGTTCCGCAGGTAGTCGTGAAGGAGGTGGAGAAGGCCGCCAGTCACTTCCATGCTGCGGAGTTTGGTGATGAGACCGGAGTGCCACACCCTATCAAAAGTTCCGGCGATGTCCAAATCGATGACGAAAGTGTCGCGTCCTCTGTCCATGGATTGGTGCCATAAGGTGGACATAAGGAGAAGGATGTCGTTGGCAGACCTGTTAGGGCGGAAGCCGAACTGTCTGTTGCTGAGGATGCGGTGTGTGGTGAAGAAGTAGGCGATCCTGCTGGCAATGATGGTTTCCAGTGTCTTGCCGAGGTCAGACAGGAGAGAGATTGGTCTGTAGTTTTTTGGCTCCGTCTTCTTTCCCTTTTTATGAATGGCAGCTACTTTTGCCACCTTCCACGTGGAGGGCCACTTACCAGTGCTGAGACAACACTGGAAGACATCGGTGACGGGGGCTGCCAGCTGGGCGGCGCAGTGCTTAAGGATGTGGGGGGACACCCCGTCTGGTCCAAGGGCCTTCTTAGGGTCGACCAGTTGCAGCTGTCGTTTCACCTCTTCTGTGGTTAAGGTGATGGTGTCGAGCTGAGACGTGTTGGTGAGACGTGCCACGGCAGGAGGAAGGCGGTCAGGATCAGAGACTGTCATCTTTCTTGAGAAGTGGGCCGCTAATACCTCAGCCTTCTCGCAACTCCGAGTGGCTACTGAACCGTCAGCTTTATTTAGCGGGGGAATGTGGTCATCGGGTGTAAAGCCTTGCTGTTCCTTTAGGGCAATCCACCAAGACTTGCTACCCACAGAGCGGTCAGAGAGTTTGAATTTCAGCTCGTCTTGCCACCGTTGCTGAGCCACCCGCTGTACCCTTTGCATGTTGACCCAAGCTTCTTTGTGCCTTTGCTTGTTATTGTGCGTCGGGTGTCGTCTGAAGCGTCTCCAGGCTCTGCTTTTTTCATCGGCTGCCACTCTGCAGTCGTACCCAAACCATGGCCGGTCGAGTGGTTTTACCGTGAAGGTATGGGTGGGGACGTACCTTCTTTGAAGAGAGTGAATTGTGCTGGTGAAGCTTCTTACTTGGGTGTCCACGTCACCTGTAAGAATATTGTTCCAGGGAGTGTGACGCAGCGCGTCCTGAAGGCCCTCCCAGTTAGTCTTCCCGCACAGCCAGTTGGTTCGCTTCTTGGGGACGTCTCTCAACCAAGCAACGTGAATTGTGCTGAGGACCGCCAGGTGATCTGAGGATCCCACAGCGCCGAGAGGGCGACAGGTGACGACTCCTTCTGGCAGATCACTGATAACAGGATCAAGGGAAGAGCCGGAGATGTGGGTGGGAAAGGTGACGTGGTTCGTGAGACCATATACTGTGAGGAGTTCTTCAAATGCTCTTGCAACCAGGTGTTGATTAAGGTCGCCGACGATGACGGTGTGGTTGCAAGAGTACTGCTGCAGTAACCTGTCAAGGTGGGTTTGCAGGAACTCTATAGGCTCTCTTCCTTGCCACTGAGGACGGTAGCAAACACAAAGGAGGGTAGAGCCATGGTGTTGAGTCCAAATCTTGAAGAACATCATCTCAAGGTGGTTAGGGAGAGTGACGTCCAGTGTTTGTACCGACAGGTTCTTATGAAAATAGACAGCGACACCACCGAAGGTCCCGCGTGTCCTGTCCCGTCTGTGCCATCTCGCCCCATCTATACCCCTGGATCAGTCCATAATTACTGGGGATGGTGCCATTCAGGAACGTCTCCACTGTAGCCACTACGTCAGGTGTGTGAGGAATCACGTGGGAGTGAAAGAGGTCTCCGATGTTAGTCTGAAGACCCCTGACGTTAGCGGAGATGATGGAGAGGTGGTCACGATTAGTGGCTTGCATGTCTCCACACGTAGGGATAGTTGTTGAGAGGCTGCGTTGGGCCAGGTAGGTCAGGGGTGGCTGCTGTGTGGAGACTGGCGGACCCGACTCTGTTGTCCAGTTGCCGGGCAGGGGCGTGGCTGGAGCTTGGGGATGGAGAGATGTTGAGGTAAGGAGACGACTGAGAGACTGTACAAGAATGGCGTTATTCTGTGCTTGCTCAGACGTGATCTTGTTGAAAAATTTCTTCTGTCTCTCTTCGTTCAGTCGGGTGTGACACTCCTGAATAGAGTGACCTTGACAGAAGCAAAAATCACACTTCCTCTTACTTAGGCAGCTGGACACCGTGTGGCCCTTGCGTCTGCAGTGGTGGCAGTACGGTACGGGTTGAGTGGGCACGGAGCGTGCCAGACTAGCAGTACCAAAAGAGGGCTTGGAAGATTGTTTCCTTGTCTGCTGCACTTGGTTTACTTGTCCCCGAGTGTTGCTGGCGCGATTCCGGGTGGAAGGTAGCCTAGTATTCCTGGGTTCCAGTGGCTGGGGTGCGTTAGCTGTCAGAGTCGGGGTCTAGTGATTGTGGCTCGACAGGCTGGGACGTTGCTGGTCTGGGCCAGGCACTAC
>JACEEZ010019014.1:217500-240000 GCA_016584305.1 Chionoecetes opilio
TAAGGGCGGGAAAGGACTCTAGAATTTCACCATAACACACACATTTAAAACACACGCGCCAGTGATATTCCCAATTTAAAACATTACTGAATACTATTTTTTTTAGACTTTAACTAGAAATGCGCCAAACTTACCTATGATATTCCGCCACAGTCGGAGGCGGGGGATGGTGATATAAATCAAGGACGCGGGACTTTTTCTTATCCACGGCTGGGGGGAAGAGTCTTGTTTTGTTCTTGTTTTAGGGCTGCGAGGATCCCTTGGGGAACACTATGAGCCCTGGTGATGTCCTATGATGCTATTACAGGCGTGGTAGTTGACCTGTCCTCCTCAGGAAGGCACAGGTGAGGCAGATGACGGCGGATGCATGCGTTCCTGGCTAACTTCTTGCATCTCGCTCTTTTTCAAGACAACAAGTAAACAAGACCCATGTATTGTCTTCGATAGAGGACTGTTCCGTTCAGGTGCCAAGCACTTAATTACTTCTTGGTTAAATGTTCGTCGTAAGAGACATATACACCAAAACAGGTACTCAGTAAAAGCTTACATACAAGTACATACTTCCTGAAGCTTCATCCAGCTTGAACGTGCAGTGTTTCCATGAAATTACGATTTTAAGAAATTGAGTTTTCAGGTATTCTATGTTTTGCCAATATTTTCTTCAAGTGCTGAACAATAAAATGATAAACTACACTTTTTATTACAAACTGTTTCAGTTGTTGTATTGAAGGGTAATTCTGATATGTCCCGAAAAAGTACAGGAAATTTACGGTAAGTGATAGATCATTCACGCTCAAAGGGCAGAGGATATGAGAGCGCGAGAAACAGGCTTAAGCGTGAGCTTATTAGAAAACTCCCCATAGACTAGTGGAGGGTCCCGCGGCCAAAACGGCGCCGCGCACGTCAACAAACCGGCTGAGTCTCCCACCACTTGCCACAAGGCCCACGGCTGTCACCCGCCGCCCCCCACTCGTCCTGAAGGAGACCTATCACCCGCCTGGCCTGTGCTAGTCTCGCAGGGCATCACCCTGGAACCCTCCCACCCCTAAATAACATCAACATTAAGTGTGTGCGCGTGTGTAGGTGTGTGTTGATCCCCCAAATGAAGCAGAACATCATAACGTAAGGAAGCTACAAGAGGCCGTGAGACCTACACGAGGTAGTTCCTGAGTTTAACATGCCGCCCCGGGCTGCTAAGATGACCGCTATTTATCGTGAGTCTATTTACGCATACAATTGACCTTTATATTGGGTTAGGTTTGATTTTGGTTTAAGATTCGTTGTATCGCCCCGGCCATATTTGGGTTTAGGTAATGTCAGGCCGTGCCCCTGCGGACTATTGACCACTATTAACCTGCGCAGTATTAACCCAAACAAACGCTCCAAGTAGGGATGTGCACCTGAAATACCGCATATATTTCGGTATTTCAGGTGCCGTATATTTCAGTACCGGTATTACCGGTAATTTTGGTTTTCCGGTATACCGGTGGTTCCTGAACGCTGATTGGCTGTCAGTGTAGCGAGGCCTCTGATTGGCCCTTGGATCCTGGGCTCGCCGCCATGTTTACGAGGTGCCAATTACGCATTTCATAACGAATAATCACTTTTCTATTCGTGCACCGAAATAGGATTGCATGGCCTCGTTGAAAACGCCAGATCTTTTTAAGACTTTTCATAAAAAGTCTGAGTTTAAGGCCTACGTAAAATAAATATGACTCAATCAGTTAGTAACACCGTAGATTTTAGCGATATTTTGTTGATAATTCTTTTTCTACACTAAATACAGGGGGAATTTTGTGTGTTTTAATATTTTTCAATATTTCCGCATCGTATTATGTAGTAATCACGCGCCTGGTGGCTGTATTTTGTTTTTTAATTTTAAGGCGGGTTTTGTTTACACTTCACGTTAATCTTGTTCCTCCTTCTAGTTAAGCTGTGAGGTTATTTGTATGTGATTAGCTATGCCTACAAGCGCAGTGTATTTGTGTGTGCCTATGTGACGTGTTTTTCACGTGTTTACTGGAGGAATACATCTGACTCAGTGGTTGAAAGGGTCAGATTATCGAAAATACAAAAGATGTACTGCTCCATGGTTTCAACACTGAACGAGGATCTGTTACTGTTTATACGATACACACATCATATAGTATTTGCCCATATTTTTTCACGAATTATTGAGCCTTGGGTAAAAAGTCGATCTGTGTTGTGGTGAATTTTACGTTTTTTCGGGTGTCTTTTGATACCCAATATTTTATTAATTCCTCGTTATTTCATTGTTTTTTTAGGTTTATTGTGTCCTATTTATCATTATTTTACTTTATCCGTGTTGATTTATTAATTAATTGATATATTTGATTATGAAGAGAATAGTTGTAGCCTCGAGTTGCATAACAAGATCAAGAGGCGCTCTGATCCAGCTCTTGATGACGTCACAGCGGCCATATTGGATATTTACCCTTATTCATACATTTATACTTCAATTTACGGCTTCCCGTGCAATATTGAAGGCTATGTAAGGGGCAAGGAAGGGCGTGGGGCTGTATTGTATGATATTACCCATTGACAAAGACAATATATGCACGATAAATAGGTAAAAACTGGGTATTTCTGGCTTCACTTATCTTAATTCTCTTATTTTCTTCTGCTGTTTACTTCAATTTACGGCTCCCCTTGCAATATTCAAGGCTATGTAAGGGGTAAGAAAAGGTATGGAGCTGTAATGCATGATATAACACCCAAGCAGAGGCAATATATGCACGCTAAATGGGTAAAAATGGGGTATTACTGTATGAACTGCAACGTGAAGTATTGCTTATTTCTCTTTACTCAATATTTTTTCGGGGTCGGTAAATTCTGCTATTTATTTGCATTTTTTGTTATTTTTTTCTTTCATAAGGCAGAATAATCTCTTGCAAAACTAATGATATATAATAATGCCAGGAAAAAAGAATACACGTTGGTGAAACATTGATAACATAAAAAAATAATTCGCGGCACAGTCAGGCCATTTCGCGGGGCCCCTTAGGGAGCATAAGACGGATGTCGCAGTGGACGGAAAAACTTATTAAACTTTTCGTGCGTGAGAGGGTTAATACCCTGGGATACACTTCATCTGGTCCTGGCGATTTAAAATTCTTCATTTTATCTATACCCTCTTCCACCATTTCCCTAGTTATAACAATATCTTTGAGTTTCTCCTCATCGCTTCCTTTGAACATCTGTTCACTATCAGGTATCGTCTGTGTATCCTCCTCCGTAAAACCACTTAAGAAATAATCATTTAGACTCTTACACATATTCTCATCCGTATTTAAGACCTCACCCTGTCTTGACCTTAACGGCCCAACTAATTCCCTTGTCTTGGTTTTATATACCTGATAGAACCCCTTTGGGTCATTTTTCGCCTGTCCTGCTACTTTAATCTCATAATTGTTCTTAGCAACTCACAACTTAACAACAACAACAACAACAACAACAACTACTACTACAACAACAACAACAACAACAACTACTACTACTACAACAACAACAACATCTGTGCAAATAATATTAATAATAATAATAATAACTACTACTACTACTACTTCAACAACAGCAACAATACATACATGATGCAATGAACTTAATTTAACTCCTTGAGGCCCAGAATGTAATTTCCATTATAATTTGGGTACCACTAGACGATGTGTAGTGACTATAAGCAATATTTTATACCTATGACCTGCTTAGTATCCTTGTCCACTAGGTAACTCATTTGGTATATTAACCCCTTCACGCCCAGATCTTTCCTTTGCTATAAAAAATGGTCTGTTTTTAGCCATAAAATAACGAAAAGTCACTGAATACACCACATGAGTTAGTGGACAAGGATACTAAACAGGTCATAGCTATAAAACATTGCTTATAGTCACTACAAATCGTCTAATGGTACACAAATTACAATGGAAATTACGTTATGGGCCTCAAGGGGTTAATATACATATGACAGGCCTGCTTGGTTTTACTTACTTGTATGTTAGGAGTTATATTCTTCATTGAGACATAAAGTGTTCTTATTATTGATGTCTTGCTGCAATGAACCCTCAACACCTTCAACATTAATGCCATCACCATCATCACCACCATCACCATCACACTCTTCTTAAACTGCTAAACAAACTGCCAACCCTGAGATCAAATAAAGATACACACAAACACAGACATTTATTGAAAGTCACACCCGCACTGCCCACCCAACTACTGCTGGGCCATTACTCCCTCACAGAACACAAGGCCCGGCTGCCACCACCACCCACTGCCACACCTACTGCCACACAGGACACACTGCCACATAGGACACACTGCCACAACCACGGGTACAACCACACTTGTCCACACAACACACCACTTCAAAAGTGGATCTTCATGTGGATGGCAATATCACTCTTTGTCTTGAAACACTTCTTACAAACATGACATTTGAACTCCCTCAAACCACTGTGCCTCAAGGCGTGTGTGGTGAGGTCAGACTTCTTAGTAAATCTTTTCCCACACTCCAGACATTGGTGATTCTTAACACCACTGTGTGTCAGGGAGTGTTGGGTGAGGTTAGACTTATCACTAAATCTTTTCCCACACACTACACATTCATGATTTTTAACACCACTGTGTGTCAGGGTGTGTTGGGTGAGATGAGACTTACATTTAAATTTTTTCCCACACTCCAGACATTGTTGATTCTTAACACCACTGTGTGTCAGGGTGTGTTGGGTGAGGGTAGACTTGCGAGTAAATCTTTTCCCACACTCCAGACATTCATGATCCTTGACGCCACTGTGTATCAGGAAATGTCTCTCAAGCGCACTCTTGCATCTGAATGATTTACTACATTGTGAGCAACAAAACTGCCTCTCTCCTTCATGGCCTGTGCTGCCTGCCTCCAGGTGATTCTTGCCATCCCTCCTGTGCCTCCCCACAGCTGAGGCAGACTGCTGCTGCTGCTCCCGGCCACTGGTGGTGCTGCTACCTCCTGCAACTGCCTCCACCGCAGCAATACTCGCGGCAGCACACATGGTGGCTGGTCCTGCAGGAAGCTTTAGGGATGCCGGCGCGAGATGCCTTAAGTGTGCAGCAGAACACCCAGCTGGGACTGTGACCTCACCACCTGCAACAGTGGTCCAGAAAGACTGATCCAAAATGGATGACCACTAATTTAAAACACAACATTGGAGTAAAAAGAAACATTTATTTAAGGTTCAAGGCAGGATTGGTTTGCAAAGAACAGTATAACGTGATGGCAAGGACAGTGAAGAAATTAACTCGAGTTGCTAAGAACAATTATGAGATTAAAGTAGCAGGACAGGCGAAAAATGACCCAAAGGGGTTCTATCAGGTATATAAAACCAAGACAAGGGAATTAGTTGGGCCTTAAATATTTTTTTTTAAATAGATTTGCTTGAAAATTAGTTCCTAGCAGTTTTCGGGCATGCTGAACACGAATCTGGTGTCAGTTTTCAGTTACAATGTTTAAAAGTCCCTATTTCAGCCAATTCACAATGACATGATACATATATTCCTTAAAAACCACAAATTAGACAAAACTTACTATAAACCATACAAATATGATAGACATTGTTAGATTAATCATTACTTCAATACAACGATTAGTAATAGTATTTTCAGTATTAGTATACTAGTATTATTAATCCCTATGTGAGCCACCCATCATGGAACCAAGGTAAAGATGTGCTATGCGTAGCCTATCTTTACCTTGGTTGGAACTATCTTTGCCGAGCAACACTTTTGTGAGGTTGGACCCGTTTACTCACACCTAAAACACGGAGTATTAGACAAAAAGAATATATTAGGTTTGTTTTGTGCCGATGTGCGAAAACACCACATTTAAAACACCAGAGAATTATGTGTTCATATCTGTGCCTAAAGACAAGAAAAAAGGAAACAGTGGTGGATGTCTGCTAGGCGTGATTTCCCGAGGAGGAAACATTCATGTTACTGCTGGGAAGACCATTTTGACGTAAGTATTAATGTACTTGTGCATGGATAAGTAACTTGCCTATGATATGTAGGCAGCTTTGGGGCTTTAGCTGAGCTGTGACCATTCCTTTTGCATCAATGACTATCTTGTGACTATCTTATGAAATCCCTATCTTGTGACCAATAGTTGACCCATAAATGGAGGACTGCGCCCCTCCAGATCCCCCCCCCCCCCACTAGTTCACTAACCTAACCTGGACATTGGTTACATAACACAACCTAACTGGTGATAAGGTCCATGGTACTTGGCAATAGGATGTTTAGAAAAAATTCCTCCCTCGGCAAAAAACAGTCTTGAATGCTGCTATTTATTGGCCGGCAACACTACAGGAAGTCAAGGTCACACAAGCAACACACGGGAGGTCACGCGCTGCTCGCTTGTAGACGTGAACAACAGGGTTATCGCTGCACGTATTCACCTGGAATCCCACAACCTTTTGTTTTTTATGAATGTCCAGGTTTTCTTATCAATCCTCTCCTGTGAGCATCGTTATCATCATCTGTGGCAATCTATCAGATAATCCACTTATCATCATCGCATTAAAAAGTCAGCGGCGGGTGGTCTGGACGCCGCCATGCCGTGTGCCGTCAGTTCGCAGAGGAAGGTGAGGGTGGCGAGGAGCAGCCCCGCCGCGCACACCAGGAACACGCCCTGCAGGTGGTAGGCGGTGAGCGTGAGCCTCGCGGCCACGCCCCCGCCCTCTTCCTGCCCCTCCGCTGCCGCCTGTGTTAGAGATTGATAGTTATCACACTGACCACGACAACCACGACAACAGTAATGATAACGGCCTCTTTAGCTTACGAGAACAACAGTAATGACAACTGCTTCTAGCTGCTAACACTGCTTCAGGTAGGTACTCACGGCGGCCTTCCTGCGCGTGGCGAGGGTGTGCTGCTGGATCAGGGCACCCAGCCACTTGTCCACCAGGCCGGCCTCCAACAGCCGCCGCAACACCCGGTCGAAGAGACGCTTGAGAGGCGAGCCTTTCTGAAGGGCAAAGCCAGTGTCGGCGGGGAAGAATCGGTCCCGCGCCATGTAAACCTGCGGGAGGACATCAGCGTCACCCAAGTCAATCACCTTTGGACTCAGTCGTCAGGTAGTTAGTACGGAGTTAATAGGAAGTTTTAAAAGGAGGCTAGATAATTTCATGGATGGGGATGAAAGGTGGAGGTAGGTAAAGTAACAGGAACTACCACGTGTAGGTCCTGCGGCCTCTTGCAGCTTCCTTATTTTCTTGTGTTCTTATGATTTTACCTGCGTGTCTCCATTCCTGTCGATGAAGTGCATGGCGATGGCGTCCCTGAGGTAGGTGGTGAAGGAGATGAACGCGAAGGGCTCGTCCAGTGCCTTCTGAATACAGGCCACGAGGGAGGGGCAGAAGGTGAGGCCCTGGAAGATCTCCTGATAGAGGGGAACCTGCATGTGAGGGGAGCATAAGAACATAAGAACATAAGGAATCTACAAAAGGCTGGGAGACCTACACGTGTATAGTTCCTGTTACTTAATATATACCTACTTCCACCTTTCTCATCCATGAAATTGTCCAGCCTCCTTTTAAAACTCCCTAATGACTCTGCACTAACTACCTGACGACTGTGTCCATTCAAATAATTTGCCACCCTATATGTGAACCAGTTTTTCCCTATTTCCTTTTTATATCTACGCTTTTCCAATTTGAATCCGCTACTTCTTGTTCTACCCTGATTACTATATAGCTGTAAGAACTTTTCCTACATCTTCTTTATTGCATCCTTTTATCCACTTAAGAACTTCTATCAGATCGCCCCTTACTCATGCGTCTCTCGAGTGAGTGTAAATTTAATAGCTTCAATCGGATGGGGATGTGAGACGGGAAGATTACATGTCATTTTATATTTCATTTTCATCCATGCAGTCAGAGCTTCATTCCTCAATCAATCAATCCTGAATCCCTCTTATTTTCACCTCTCACCCCGTCTACATCCATCAACTCTCTCTTTCTCTTCTTTCCCCCAAAGTTTCGTTGCCTCAATCACTGATCATTATTTCCATCTTCTATTCTTCCTCTTTGCCTCTTTCTCCTCATGCATCACCCCGAATTAACCCCTTGAGACCCAGAACGTAATTTCCATTGTAATTTGGGTACCATATTACACGATTTTTAGTGAATATAAGCAATGTTTTTATAGATATGACCTGTTTAGTATCCTTGTCGACTAACTAATTTGGTATATTCTGTTACTTTTCGTAATTTTATGGCTAGCAACATACAATTTTTTTATAGCAAAGGAAAGGTCTGGGCGTGAAGGGGTTAAGGACCCACCTCGCTCGTCTTGAAGAGCTGGTAGTCCGCCGCCCCGAAGTCGTTAATGCCCCAGATGAAGTCAGAACGCGTCAGGTCGTGCAGTGTTTCCAGCGTCGGGGAGAAGGCGGGCACGGTGAGGAAGGCGGTGAGGTTCTCGACGAAGGAGATGGTCATGACCAGACAGAACAGGAGCCACGTCACCACGAACACCCGCACGATAGGCGAGGTGGGCCAAGCGCCGTTCTGCGTGGGGTGTAAGAACATAAGAACATACGAACATAAGGAAGCTACAAGAGGCTATGAGACATAAGAACATAAGGAAGCTACAAGAGGCCATGAGACATAAGAACATAAGAACATAAGGAAGCTACAAGAGGCCATGAGACATAAGAACATAAGAACATAAGGAAGCTACAAGAGACCATGAGACATAAGAACATAAGGAAGCTACAAGAGGCCATGATACATTAGAACATAAGAACATAAGGAAGCTACAAGAGGCCATGAGACATAAGAACATAAGAACATAAGGAAGCTACAAGAGGCCATGAGACATAAGAACATAAGAACATAAGGAAGCTACAAGAGGCCATGAGACATAAGAACATAAGAACATAAGGAAGCTACAAGAGGCCATGAGACATAAGAACATAAGAACATAAGGAAGCTACAAGAGGCCATGAGACATAAGAACATAAGAACATAAGGAAGCTACAAGAGGCCATGAGACATAAGAACATAAGAACATAAGGAAGCTACAAGAGGCCATGAGACATAAGAACATAAAGAAGCTACAAAAGGCCATGAGAAATAAGAACATAAGAACATAAGGAAGCTACAACAGGCCATGAGACATAAGAACATAAGAACATAAGAACATAAGGAAGCTACAAGAGGCCATGAGACATAAGAACATAAGAACATAAGGAAGCTACAAGAGGCTATGAGACATAAGGCCTCTTCGATTTGCGACATTTCAAGAACCAGTTCACGGAACCCAAGAATTCAGGTTCCATGAAATAGACAAAAACTGGGACCGAGGCAAAGCGCGTAGTGACAAGCAAACCCTGAACTTTCTCTACCCACATCATAGGAGGTAGCATGGGTAGAGTTTCAGTTTCAAAACAAACATATGGTCGCTCAGGGCCCTATTTGCAACCCTTCTTATCGGAAGGGTTTCGATGCACGAGCGAGGGATGTCAGACGGCATAAAAGAGGCATTACATGGCTGTGTGGGGAACCATGGGTCCCAGCGCATTCTATAAACTTGATTCTGATCCCTTCATCATAGAGCTAGCTGAGTTTATATAACTCTCGTTATCTCGCTCTTGTCTCCTTTCTCTCGTTATCTCAAGGTTTCTCTCGTCTATTCTCGATCGGGATCTCGGTCATCGCTCTGTCTGTCCCATTCGTTATCTCTTAAACTTGATATATCCTACATAGCAGTCTCTCGTTATCTCTCTCTCGTTATCTCTCTCTCTCGTTATCTCTCTCGTTATCTCTCTCTCCTCTCGTTATATCTCTCTTCATCTTCTCTCTCTTCTCTCTTGTTATCTCTCTCTCGTTATCTTCTCTCTCGTTATCTCTCTCTCTCTATCTCCTCTCGTTATCTCTCTCTCTCTCTATCATCTCTCTCGTCTCTCTCTCTCTCTCTCTCTCTCTCTCTCCTTATCTCTCTCTCTCTTCTCTTCTTCTCTCTTATCTCTCTCCTCTGTTCTCTCTCTCTCTCTCATCTCTCTCTCTTTCTCTCTCTCTCTCTCTCATCTCTCTCTCTCTCTCTGTCTCTCTCTCTCTCTCTCTCTCTCTATCTCTCTCTCTCTCTCTCTCTTCTCTCTCTCTCTCTCTCTCTCTCTCTCTCGTTCTCTCTCTCTCTCTCTCTCTCTACTCTCTCTCTCTCTCTCTCTCTCTATTCTCCTCTCGTACTCTCTCTCTCTCTCATCCTCTCAATTCTCTCGCCAGTCTATATTCTTTTCACAACGTTTCTTGCTTCCATTTGTGCGTCTCGCTGACCAACTCTTAACCCATGAACTCTCATCCTGCTACAGAACTGTCTCATCAACTCGGTACAATGAATGCCTATATCGTTCCCGTATTCACAATTCAGGTACCTGCGTCGTGTGCTCCTGAGGGACTCAGCTTCCCCTCAGTATATACCAAATTCTTCCTCTCAGGTTGATTGTACTCTATTCTTTGTTTCACGGATTTCGGCATGGTAGTGGTGGTGCTGGTAAAGGGATGGTGGGGGTGGTGTATGGTAGTAAGGGTGGCTGAGTGGTGATGGTATTGTGGTGGGTAGTAATTTATAGAGGATGGCCTGCAGGCTGAGGTATAGTGGTTGGTAAGAAGATGGAATGGGGGTTTAGTGTTCATTGTAAGGAATGCCAATTGATGTAGAAACGTATACTTGAAAATAAATCGACGGCCTGCTTGCAGTCTTTGTCATTTAACAGTGGAAAAGCTGAATGTTTCCAATACTTCACATTATTCCATGTCATTGGGTAATTAAAGAAAACACGATATAACCACACCGTCTACACGCACTGTAAACACGAGAGGGACGAGATTTAGCTGCCTCGATTGCAGCTCTTTGTTTTCACAAGTGATGCGGCGGCGGCGCAGACATGAATCGTACAGGAAATAGGCAAGTAACTTAAATTTGGGTCTGGTTTTAATGAAAATTCACTTAGTAACATATTGAAAATAGTTAAATAACATATAATTATGATATTATTTATATTTATTATTATTATCATATATTTGTTAGTAGTGTGTCAATTCTGCTGTGTCTCTAAAGGCATCATACATCTGGCAGTGAGTGTCTGAGAGAGCTCTGCAGCCCTATGCCACGAGCCGCCACTGACTAGGTAAATACACACACACACACACACACACACACACACACACACACACACACACACACTGGGAGACCAAGGCAGCGAGGGTGAGGAACAAAGCGTCAGGCAAGGAGGTGGTGGTGGCGGCGAGGCGAAGGAGCAGCCAGAGCAGAGGCGCGGCCAGCAGGAGTGCGGCACCCACACTGAGCCACACCCACCCCTGGAACGGCCTGACCACCGCCTGCCACTGCGGGAGGGGCTGCGGGGGGAGGAGAGGGAAGAGAAGGGGGGGAGGGAGGGATAATCAGGGATGGAAGATGGAGAGAGGAAGGGAGAGAAGAAGAGAATAGAAGAAAATAGAAAAATATAAGTAAGGTAATTAGTCATGCACGTTTAAGTCGCTTTTCATAACACGCAGGAAGGAACAAATTATAATACCGGAGTCTCTATGGTAACAAAAAAAGACAGACACAGTACATTAAACAGTCACCACCACGGTTGCCTACATCACCACCACTGCCACCGCCACCGCCACCACCACTATACCCTGGGTTTGCTGGTGACGAAGGTGAGGGGCTCCAGGTGGTAGCCGTGGGAGAAGTCGATCACCACCTCCCGCTCCGCCACGATGCTCAGGTCCAGCGAGAAGTCGGCGAGGCGGTGCTGCACCTCGCCCAGCACCCCCGTGAAGTTGCCCGGGGACGCCTCGTAGCCCCACTTGCCGTCCGCGGGTTCAAACACCTATACACGCCAAGGCAAGAGGGAGGAAGTTATCTATCTGTAAATGAGTGTTTGAGAGGAGAACGACGAGTCCATGGCAACGCAGCGGCCATCCACACTATCGTGCATCACTACTGCTATCACTGCGGAGGATTTTCGGAAACACTTTGCGGGGGTTCACAGCATGGTAGTCTGATGACCTGAAGTAACCATCAGCGCATATAGGTCTGCCCGCTATACAAGTGCATGCATACACACCCGAAGACCCTCTACAATGTACTGTAGAGTTGTAGAGGGTCTTTGATACACCTACGCAGTGCAAAACATTATTCTGGTGGATTAGGATACATGCGAAGTCGGAAGAAGCACAGCATGGTGATGACTGTATACAGGCATTGGGGGTGGGGGGGTGGGGGTGGGGGGGCAAATACATGTATGCACGATTTTCCTTTTATTAGGGGGAGGGGAAAGGCCCCGGTGCCCCCCTCCCCAGAATCCGGCAGTAATTACTACTACTACTAATAATAATAATAATGATAACAATACATCAACTACTACTGCTAATACTATTACTATATATATATACGTATACTACTATACTACGAGTAGGTACTGTACAGTACTACGTATATTTTTACTAATACTCATGGTGGTGTGGTTGGCAAGCCGCTGTGTCGCCACGCACTTGGTAGGTGAAGTTGTAGGTCTGCGAGATGGCGTCCACGATGCGCTTGTCGAGGCAATCCTGCATGTCGAGGGGCTGCTGGTGGCTGCCGGAGAGGTAGTGGCTGAAGGGTGGGAAGCTGAGGCTCACCGCCCTATATATAGGCAGGAGGAGGAGGGAGGAGTTAACACTTTGAGACCCAGAACGTAATTTTATTGTAATTTGGCTATCATTAGAGTGATTTTTAGTGAATATAAGCAATGTTTTATAGATATGACCTGTTTAGTATCCTTGTCCATTAACTAATTTGGTATATTAAGTCACTTTTCGTAATTTTATGGCTAACAACATAGGATTGTTTTATAGCCAAGGAAAGATTTGGGCGTGAAGGGGTTAAAGCGACACAAACAAAGGAGGAGGAGCAGATACTAAAGTTATTGTTGTTCATATCATCATCATTATCTCACCTGAAGCGGCGTCCGTTGAGGTTCTGGAAGAGGTCTGGGAAGAGCGTGGCTGCGGGCCCGAACAGCCCATCGCCGCGCCGCCACGTGTTGCGCACCACCACCTCCGCCTCGCCGCCGTGGCAGAACGGGCACGTGGCTACAGGGGGGCGGGGGACACAATCAATTCATCATTAGGGGCATACGCCGGGGGGCGCGTCGCCTCGCCCACCCTACGACGCCACTCCCGGGGGTCACCACGCGCGAGTCCCCATGCAGGCTCCCTTCCCATATACCAAGCAGCTCTCGACAAGAAACATCAACTTGCCCCAGCCACGAGCCTTGTGGGCACCCCCTTGGCCTCCTCCACGCCGGAATGTCTCTTACAGACAGTGGCGTACCGAGGGGAGGGCTATGCGGCCATGCCCCCTCCCCTTTGGCAAAGAATAAATAACAATAAATTATATATTGATTATACATATATACTTTTATATATATATATATATATATATATATATATATATATATATATATATATATATATATATATATATATATATATATATATATATATATATATATATATATATATATATATATATAATATATATATATATATATTATATATATATATATATATATATATATATATATATATATATATATATATATATATATATATATATATATATATATATATATATATATATATATATATATATATATATATATATATATATATATATATATATATATATATATATATATATATATATATATATATATATATATATATATATTTTATATATATATATATATAAATATATATATATATATTGCCCCCCCCCCCTTTTCAAGTTTCTGGGTACGCCACTGCTTACAGATACAACCCGGTGGGAAGGATCGGTTTCAGGGTATTCATTCAAGACAATCCAATGAGGCCCCGGGAAAGCATGGCGCGAGGTCTTGATAAGGCGCCTAATCTAAAGGACTTGACATGATGATGATGATGACGATGAAAATTCCTACAGATTGAACATGTGACCAAGCGAGGCAGACCGAGGCTGTTAAACGAGTAATTACTCAGTCGTGGGGTAGTTAGTGCGGAGTCAATAGGGAATCTAGAAAGGAGGCTAGACAATTTCATGAATGGGGATGAAAGGTGGATGTAGGTAGTGTTAAGTAACAGGAACTACCACGTGTAGGTCTCCCAGCCTCTTGTAGCTTCCTTATATTCTTATGTTCTTATATTCCTATGTTAACATCTTGAGACCCAGAACGTAATTTCTATTGTATTTTGGGTACCATTAAACAATTTATTGTGAATATAAGCAATATTTTATAGATTGGACCTGTTTAGTATCCTTGTTGACAAACAAATTTGGTATATTTAGTTACTTTTCGTAATTTTATGGCTCGACAGCAGACAATTTATTATAACAAAGGAAAGATCTGGGCGTGAAGGGGTTAAGATTGCTACAGATTGAACATGTGACGGGGCGTGGCGTGTTCCGTACCGTGGAGTGTGAGGGTGGAGGGCGCGGCGTGCACCTGGAAGAGGGTGTTGTGGGCGTGGAAGAGGGCGGGCGCCTCTCCCAGGGCTCTGCTGGTCACTCCCCGCCCGCTGTAGGCCACGAAGAACCGCGTGGCCCCGGGGAACCAGTCTGGGGGAAGGGTGATGAGGGTGCGGGGAGAGATGAGATGAAGGAGATAGTAGTAGTAGAAGTAGTAGTAGTAGTAATAGTAGTAGTAGTAGTAGTAGTAGTAGTGGTAGCAGTAGTAGTAGTAGTAGTAGTAGTAGTAGTAGTAGTAGTAGTAGTAGTAGTAGTAGTAGTAGCAGTAGTAGTAGTAGTAGTAGTAGTAGTAGTAGTAGTAGTAGTAGTAGTAGTAGCAGTAGTAGTAGTAGTAGCAGTAGTAGTAGTAGTAGTAGTAGTAGTAGTAGTACTAGTAGTAGAAGTAGTAGTAGTAGTAATAGTAGTAGTAGTGGTAGTAGTAGTAGTAGTAGTAGTAGTAGTAGTAGTAGTAGTAGTAGCAAGTAGTAGTAGTAGTAGTAGTAGTAGTAGTAGTAGTAGTAGTAGTAGTAGTAGTAGTGTAGTAGTAGTAGTAGTAGTAGTAGTAATAGTAGTAGTAGTAGTAGTAGTAGTAGTAGTAGTAGTAGTAGTAGTAGTAGTAGTAGTAGTAGTAGTAGTAGTAGTAGTAGTAGTAGTAGCAGCAGTAGTAATAGTAGTAGTAGTAGTAGTAGTAGTAGTAGTAGTAGTAGTACTAGTAGTAGTAGCAGTAGTAGTAGTAGTAAAAGTAGTAGTAGTAGTAGTAGCAGCAGTAGTAATAGTAGTAGTAGTAGTAGTATATCCTACGACTACTACCACTACTACTCTTACCGCTAAAATTAATACTACCTCTACTACTACCACTACTACTTGTACCACTACTACTATATTACGAGGAACTACCATCATATAAATGCATTATCACGCCTAACAGCCTCGGTGAACATTGCCTTTGTATTTATTAATAAACAAGTTTTTTCGCAAGCTAATGCCGCCATATATAGCAATAGCCTCCTCCATTCCAATCATTTACCACCCTATTTGTGAACCAGTTTTTCTAGTTTTTCTAGAGGGGAAGATAAATAAGTTATCAAGTGATATAATGCGAAGTATTGTGAAATAGTGATAATTGTAAACAACTACAATATTTTTTGTTAATTCAAGGCAATTTTATCCATAGATATCCAAGAGGCCTTTGACCCCTTCACACCCAGATCTTTCCTTTGCTATATAAAATCATCTGTTGTTACCCATAAAATTACGAAAAATAACTAAATAAACCAAATTAACTATTGGACAAGGATACTAAGCACGTCATATTAATGAAAATATTGCTGATATTCATTAAAATTGTCTAATGGTACCCAAATTACAATGAATATTACGTTGTGGGCCTCAAAGGGTTAATTAATAAAAATCCGCTCAAGACGGGCTGAGCGTTTACAGGATAATCTTTTTGGAGAATATCTTTTTTCTAAGTTGTATACAAATTGTATTTCTGCGGCTATTATTAAATGGTAAAATATATTTTTTTAAATGTTTCGAATAGTTTTCACGTCAGACTCATCGGTGTGAACGATAAATAGTTGATATGATCGTTAATCAGCGGTCGTGTTCGGTGTGGCGTGACCTTCACCAAGAGTGTCGTGGCTCCTCGGTTTGATGCATTACCTAGCGGGTGTAATTGAAAGCCGTGTGCCCCGCTTGCATTAGTGAACGCGCCTCATTCCCTCCCGTCGCCGGCCTGAAAATCTGTCACGAGAAGAACTATCGCGGTGAAATGATAACTTTTTAAGACTTGTAAGGCTGGAAAATGTCACGCTCCATCACGACGGTAATTAATATCGTCCCACTCATATAGAAACTGCCGAAGTATTCTACTTCTTGGGAAATAAAAAAAAAACTTCCTCATGTTCTTAATTTTGATATCACTGCATTGTTTATCCTTTTATATTTTAGACCACTCACACCCTACACATGACATTGGCGACTATACCAATAGATCAGTGGTGGGATTCAAAAATTTTAGGAACAGGTTCTCTCACTAAGGTCTCAATAACAATAGGTTCTCTTACTACCACTGATCACTCACTGATCAGAATGCATCGAAACTATTGGGCTTATTTTGTGTCTCGGCCCTATGCCTATATATGGCATATTTATAGATTCAAACGGTTATCAAAGTGATCTTGACATATTTAAGATCACCATTCCTTATGTCGTGAGGCGTGACTACAGAAAATAATAACTACAGCCTCAAAAAAACCTAAAATCCTACCAGAAATGGAGATGTAAACAAAACGTTCGAATCAGTGATGCCACATTCCCTTCCCCTTCCTCACTGAGACTCAGTGTTACCAACTCCAAATAACTTGGGAAATATAGCTAATGTTCGTCTTGAACCCGTGTTCGGCTCCACCCGACATCAAATCTGATTTTAGTCGTGTTTTTGACTATCAAAAGCCAGTAACAGATCTATGAGGGGTCTACCAAAATAAGTTATAGGTAAAAGGTGTCCATGGGGAAAAAAGATTGAGAACCCCTGATTTAAGCTAACAACCGGTTCTCGGGATTAATGAAATTCCAAGAACAGGTTCTTACGAACCGGTGCGAACCGGCTGAATCCCATTACTGCAATAGATGCGCCACAGGATGAAGAATTGATGTAGGCAAAATCCAGAAATTGCCCAAAAATGACTTAGGCAGTTTCTTTATGAGGCCGTGTACGTGTGTGTGTGTGTGTGTGTGTACGTGTGTGTGTGTGTGTGTGCGCGTGTGTGTATGTGTGTGTGTGTGTGTGTGTGTGTGTAAGTGTATGTGTGTGTGTGCGCGCGCGCGTGTGTATGCGTGTTTGTGTGTGTGTGTGTGTGTGTGTGTGTGTGTGTGTGTGTGTGTGTGTGTGTGTGTGTGTGTGTGTATGTATTCATCTAGTTGTATTTTACAGGGCCTGAGCAATGCTCGTATCGCCCAGTCTCCATATTAACATTTTTATCGTTCATCCTTAGTGCTTAGTTTTGTCTGAAACCACCACCCCGGGAGGCGGGTCACAAACCCCGGCTAACACCCGGTACCCATTCACTGCTGGGTGGACAGGGGCTCGGGTTTTAAGGAAACAGCCCAACTGTTTCCGCTCCGCCCGGGGATTGAACCCGGGACTTCTCGGTTGTGAACCGAGCGTGCTACCACTACACTACGGAATATGATGTGTGTGTGTGTGTGTGTGTGTGTGTGTGTGTGTGCGTGTGTGTGTGTGTGTGTGTGTGTGTGTGTGTGTGTGTGTGTGTGTGTGTGTGTGTGTGTGTGTGTGTGTGTGTGTGTGTGTGTGTGTGTGTGTGTGTGTGTGTGTGTGTGTGTAATGTGGCAAGCCGAAAGAGGGCGTGAAGTTATAAGGTCATGAAGGAGGACAGAGAACCAGTCAAGACGCTCCAAGCCTGCGTACTGGCTCTATATGTATACAGTGTTGTGTGGAGGCTGTAGGGCGTGTGGCATTGGTCTCCAGTGCTCTGTAAGGGAAGGGCACCATGGTAAGTAAGATCCTGTGTCCGACTTAACCCCTTGAGTCCCAGAGCGTAATTTCCATTGTAATTTGGGTACCATTAGACGTTATTTTGTGAATATAAGCAATATTTTATAGATTGGACCTGTTTAGTATCCTTGTCCACTAATTCATTTGGTATATGCAGTTTCTTTTTGTAATTTTATGGATTGACAACCAGGGCATGTAGTACGGTACGGTACGGTAATATTTTTCGTAATTCGTACCTCGTATAAATACAGTACCGTAATTCCGTAACGTACCTGAATATTTGTATCGTACCGTTCTGGTACGATTAGTTTTCGTACCGTAATTTCGAACTATTTTTCGTACCCAAAACAGATTTGACTTTCAGAAACAAAATCAATAATTGACAAAATGACCAATAATTTTCCATTGTGATTAATATACACATACTTTTGCAGGTAGTACATACAACACATAGTATTTTCTACCCATTTATCTCTATATACTACATACATTTCATAATTACATCCTATACACAATACTTACAAATCATTAACTATATATATATATATATATATATATATATATATATATATATATATATATATATATATATATATATATATATATATATATATATATATATATATATATATATATATATATATATATATATATATACCTAATTTAGGGTTTATTTAATTTATGTATTACATCGTAAAACCATGATGGCATCAACAATATCTTCCTTCAATCCTAACCCTAAATCGTTTAGGATGTAGCGCAACCCAGAGAATGTTCTTTCGACACTGGCCTGCGTCACAGGCAGAGCAATAGCCACTTCAGGCAGTCTGCAACAAACAAACAGACACACACACACACACATACAAACAAACAGACACGCACGCACACACAAACAAACAGACACGCACGCACACACAAACAAACAGACACGCACGCACACACAAAAAAAACCCAGACACGCACGGACTCAAACAAACAAACACACGCACGCACACGCACACAAACAAACAAACACGCACGCACACAAACAAACAAACACGCACACACACACACACACACACACACATACAAACAAACAGACACGCACGCACACACAAACAAACAGACACGCACGCACACACAAACAAACAGACACGCACGCACACACAAACAAACAGACACGCACGCACACACAAACAAACAGACACGCACGCACACACAAACAAACAGACACGCGCGCACACACACACACACACACACACACATACAAACAAACAGACACGCACACACAAACAAACAGACACGGACGCACACACAAACAAACAGACACGCACGCACACACAAACAAACAGACACGCGCGACACACACACACACACACACACACACCACACACACATACAAACAAACAGACACGCACTCACACACACACAAACAGACACGCACACACACAAACACAAACAAACAGACACGCACGCACACACAAAAACAAACAGACATGCACTCACACACACACAAACAGACACGCACACAAACACAAACAAACAGACACGCACGCACACACACACAAACAAACAGACATGCACTCACACACACAAACAAACAGACACGCACACAAACACAAACAAACAGACACGCACGCACACACACAAAAACAAACAGACATGCACTCACACACACAAACAAACAGACACGCACACAAACACAAACAAACAGACACGCACGCACACACAAACAGACACGCACGCAAACACACAAACAAACAAACAGACGCACACACAAACAAACAGACACGCACACACGCAAAAACAAACAGACACGCACGCACACACACACACAAACCAACAAACAGACACGCACGCACACACACACAAACCAACAAACAGACACGCACATACATACAAACACAAACAAACAGACACGCACATACACACAAACACAAACAAACAGACACGCACACACACGCAAACAAACAGACACGCACGCACACACACACAAACCAACAAACAGACACGCACACACAAACAAACAAACAGACACGCACACACAGAAACAAACAGACACGCATGCACACAAACAAACAGACACACACACACAAACAAACAAACACGCACACACACAACAAACAACACGACACACACACACACACACACACACACACACACACACACACACACACACACACACACACACACAAACAAACAGACACGCACACACACAAACAAATAAACAGACACGCACACACACACACACACGCAAACAAACAGACACGCACACACACACACACACACACACACACAAACAAACATATACGCACACACACACACAAACAAACAAACAGGCACGCACACACACACACAAACAAACAAACAGACACGCACACACACACACAAACAAACAAATAGACACGCACACACACACACAAACAAACAGACACACACACACACACACAAACAACAACACGCACACACACACACCACAAACAAACAACACGACACACCACCACAAACAAACAGACACGCACACACACACACACACAACAAACAGACACGCACACACACACACACACACAAAACAAACAGACACGCACACACACACAACAAACAGACACCACACACACACACAAACAAACAGACACGCACACACACACACAAACAAACAGACACTCACACACACACACACAAACAAACAACACGCACACACACACACAAACAGACCACACACACACAACAAAACACACCACACAACCAAAACAGACACGCACACACACACACACACAACAAAACAGACACGCACACACACACACACAAACAAACAGACACGCACACACACACACACAAACAAACAGACACGCACACACACACACACACAAACAAACAGACACGCACACACACACAAACAACAGACACCACACACACACACAAACAAACAGACACGCACACACACACACAAACAAACAACACCACACACACACAACAAACAGACACGCACCACACACACCAAACAAACAGACACGCACACACACACAAACAAACAGAACAACCACCACACACACACACCACACACACACACAAACAGACACGCACACACACACACACACAAACAAACAGACACGCACCACACACACACAAACAAACAGACACGCACACACACACACACAAACAAACAGACACGCACACACACACACAACAAACAACAGACCACCACAACACACGCACACACACACAAACAAACAGACACGCACACACACACACAACAACACACCACACACAACAAACAGACACGCACACAACACACACACCCAAACAAACAGACACGCACACACACACACACACAAACAAACAGACACGCACACACACACAACACAACACAACGCACACACACACACAAACAAACAGACACGCACACACACACAACACAAACAAACAGACACGCCACACACACAACACACCACAAACAAACACAACGCACCACACACACACACACAAACAAACAGACACGCACACACACACACACACAACAAACAGACAGCACACACACACACACAACAAACAAACAACACGCAACACACACACACAAACAAACACAGACACACACAACACAACAACAAACAAACAGACACGCACACACACACAACAACAAACAAACAGACACACACACACAACACAACAACACACACACACACACACACAACACAAACAGACACCACACACACACACAACAAACAGACCACACACACACCACACACACAACAAACAACAGCACACACACAATAAACAAACAGACACGCACACACAACAACACACAACAAACAAACACACACACACACACAACAACAACACGCACACACAACAAACAACAAACAAGACACGCACACACACACACAACAAACAACACACACACCAACACACACACACAACAACAAACAAACACACCACACAACACCACACACACACACACAAACAACACGACACCACCACACACACACACACACACAACAACAACACAACACACCACACACACACACACACACAAACAAACAAACAACACAACACACACACACACACCACAAAACAAACAGACACGTCACACCACACACACACACAACAAACAAACGACACACACAACACACACATAACACCACACAAACAACACACCACACACAACACAAACAAACAGCACAACACACACACAACAACACGACACACACACACACACAACACAACAACAACAGACACAGCACACACACACACACACAACACAACCACAACAAACAAGAACTCACCACACCACCACCACACACACACACACACAAACAAAAGCACGACTACACAACACAAACCCACCACACACACACAGCCAACACAATCAAACAACACAAACAACACGCAACAACAACACAATAACAGACTACGACTACCACACACACACACACACACCACAAAAAAAACATCACCACGCACACAATCAC
>JACEEZ010019014.1:250000-307500 GCA_016584305.1 Chionoecetes opilio
GCCATGGACTCGTCGTTCTCCTCTCAAACACTCATTTACAGATAGATAACTTCCTCCCTCTTGCCTTGGCGTGTATAGGTGTTTGAACCCGCGGACGGCAAGTGGGGCTACGAGGCGTCCCCGGGCAACTTCACGGGGGTGCTGGGCGAGGTGCAGCACCGCCTCGCCGACTTCTCGCTGGACCTGAGCATCGTGGCGGAGCGGGAGGTGGTGATCGACTTCTCCCACGGCTACCACCTGGAGCCCCTCACCTTCGTCACCAGCAAACCCAGGGTATAGTGGTGGTGGCGGTGGCGGTGGCAGTGGTGGTGATGTAGGCAACCGTGGTGGTGACTGTTTAATGTACTGTGTCTGTCTTTTTTTGTTACCATAGAGACTCCGGTATTATAATTTGTTCCTTCCTGCGTGTTATGAAAAGCGACTTAAACGTGCATGAACTAATTACCTTACTTATATTTTTCTATTTTCTTCTATTCTCTTCTTCTCTCCCTTCCTCCCTCCATCTTCCATCCCTGATTATCCCTCCCTACCCCCCTCTCTTCCCTCTCCTCTCCCCGCAGCCCCTCCCGCAGTGGCAGGCGGTGGTCAGGCCGTTCCAGGGGTGGGTGTGGCTCAGTGTGGGCGCCGCACTCCTGCTGGCCGCGCCTCTGCTCTGGCTATTCCTTCGCCTCGCCGCCACCACCACCTCCTTGCTTGACGCTTTGTTCCTCACCCTCGCTGCCTTGGTCTCCCAGGTGTGTGTGTGTGTGTGTGTGTGTGTGTGTGTGTGTGTGTGTGTGTGTATTTACCTAGTCAGTGGCGGCTCGTGGCATAGGGCTGCAGAGCTGCATCACCCCCAGACACTCACTGCCAGATGTATGATGCCTTTAGAGACACAGCAGAATTGATACACTACTAACAAATATATGATAATAATAACTCATATAATAATAATAAATATAAATAATATCATGATTATATGTTATTTAACTATTTTCAATATGTTACTAAGTGAATTTTCATTAAAACCAGACCCAAATTTAAGTTACTTGCCTATTTCCTGTACGATTCATGTCTGCGCCGCCGCCGCACCATTTGTGAAAACAAAGAGCTGCAACCGAGGCAGCTAAATCTCATCCCTCTCGTGTTTACAGTGCGTGTAGACGGTGTGGTTATATCGTGCTTTCTTTAATTACCCTATGACAATGGAAAATCCAGTGAAGTATTGGCAAAACATCAACTTTTCCCAGCTGACATTAAATGAAAAGACTGAAAGCAAGCGGTACCGACTTTATTTTCAAGTAATACTGTAATTCTACCATCACCACTTCAGCCATCCCCTCTACAACCAACACTACCACCCCCACCATCCCTTCTACCACCACCACTACTACCATGCCCTGAAATCCGTGAATATCAAAATTAATACAATTCATACCTGAGATAGGTAAAATTTGTGTATCCTACTGTTGTGGGAAGCTTGCAGTCCCTCCATTGTATTTCATCACGATCCGCCACTGTGTAACCTAATTGTGATATACGGGAAATATTATGTCTCACTAGCCGCAAAGCCGCCCTCCGTTCGGCCTTTTTGGCTAGCTCCTGCGGAGGGCTATTGGTGGGCCTTCGGCACACCACCTGTGTTTGGTGGGCCGAAACACAGACTCTCCAGATAGCCCCTTCTAGCTTTCCTGAAATCATGGATGTAGAAATGTATGTATTAACGCCAACCCATTCCCATTACCCCCAACCCATTCACTCACCCATTACCCATCACCCCCCACCCATTCACTCACCCATTAGGGTTATTGGTGGGCCTTCGGCCCACCACCTGTGTTCGGTGGGCCTTCGGCCCACCAAACACAGACTCTCCAGATAGCCCCTTCTAACTTTCCTGAAATCATGGATGTAGAAATGTATGTATTCCCCCCACCCATTCACTCACCCATTTCCCATCACCCCCCACCTATTCCCTCACCCATCACCCAGCAGCCCCAACCCATCACCCCCCACCCATTCACTCACCCATCACCCCACACCCATTACCCATCACCCCACCCATTCACTCACCCATTACCCATCACCCTACATCAAGGTTTCCTCAATTCTCGTAACCCACATTTTTTTCACAATTCTCGCTAATAGGCTGCTAAAAAAAAAAGAGAAAAAAAGTGATCGGATCATCTCATAAGTGGGCTTAAAACCATCCCCTGGTCGAGCTGGTTCCAAAACTGTGACATATGATGGGATTCCGCCACGGGGGGCGGCACCTATCGCGGACAGACAGACAGACGGACAGACAGACAAACAGAACAGACAGACAGACAGACACACTTTCGCTTATATTATTATAGATAGCCTCTTGTAGCTTCCTTATGTTCTTATGTTCTTATTTCTCATGGCCTCTTGTAGCTTCCTTATGTTCTTATGTTCTTATGTCTCATGGCCTCTTGTAGCTTCCTTATGTTCTTATGTTCTTATGTCTCATGGCCTCTTGTAGCTTCCTTATGTTCTTATGTTCTTATGTCTCATGGCCTCTTGTAGCTTCCTTATGTCTTATGTCTCATAGCCTCTTGTAGCTTCCTTATGTTCGTATGTTCTTATGTTCTCACCCCACGCAGAGCCGCGCTTGGCCCACCTCGCCTATCGTGCGGGTGTTCGTGGTGACGTGGCTCCTGTTCTGTCTGGTCATGACCATCTCCTTCGTCGGGAACCTCACCGCCTTCCTCACCGTGCCCGCCTTCTCCCCGACGCTGGAAACACTGCACGACCTGACGCGTTCTGATTTCATCTGGGGCATTAACGACTTGAGCGGCGGACTACCAGCTCTTCAGACGAGCGAGGTGGGTTCCTTAACCCTTCCAGCCCAGACCTTTCCTTGCTATAAAAAAATTGTATGTTGCTAGCCCTAAATTCAAAAGGTACAGAATATACCAAATTAGTTAGTCGACAAGGATACTTAAACAGGTCATATCTATAAAAACATGTGCTTATATTCACTAAAATCGTGTATATGGGACCCAAATTACAATGGAAATTACGTTCTGGGTCTCAAGGGGTTAATTCGGGGTGATGCATGAGGAGAAAGAGGCAAAGAGGAGAATAGAAGATGGAAATAATGATCAGTGATTGAGGCAACGAAACTTTGGGGGAAGAGAGAAAGAGAGAGTTTGGATGTAGACGGGTGAGAGGTGAAAATAGAGGATTCAGGATTGATTGATTGAGGAATTTAAGCTCTGACTGCTGGATGAAGTGAAATATAAATGACATGTAATCTTCCCGTCTCACATCCCATCCGATTGAAGCTATTAATTTCACTCACTCGAGAGAACGCATGAGTAAGGGGCGATCTGATAGAAGTTCTTAAGTGGATAAAAGATGCTATAAAGAAGATGTAGGAAAAGTTCTTACAGCTATATAGTAATCAGGGTAGAACAAGAAGTAGCGGATTCAATTGGAAAAGCTTAGTAAAAAAGGAAATAGGGAAAAACTGGTTCACATATTTGGGTGGCAAATTATTTGAATGGACACAGTCGTCATGTAGTTAGTGCAGAGTCATTAGGGAGTTTTTTAAAAGGAGGCTGGACAATTCATGGATAGAAAGGTGAAGTAGTATATATTAAGTAACAGGAACTATACACGTGTAGGTCTCCCACCTTTTGTAGATTCCTTATGTCTATGTCTTATGCTCCCTCACATGCAGGTTCCCTCTATCAGGAGATCTTCCAGGGACTAACCTTCTGCCCCTCCCTCGTGGCCTGTATTCAGAAGGCACTGGACGAGCCTTTGCGTTCATCTCCTTCACCACCTACCTCAGGGACGCCATCGCCATGCACTTCATCGCAGGATGGAGACACGCAGGTAAATCATAAGAACACAAGAAAATAAGGAAGCTGCAAGGGGGCCACAGGACTAACGTGGTAGTTCCTGTACTCTTACCTACCTCCACCTTTCATCCCCTCCATGAAATTATCTAGCTCCTTAAAACTTCCTATTAACTCCGACTAACTACCTGACGACTGAGTCCAAAGGTGATTGACTTGGGTGACGCTGATGTCCTCCCGCAGGTTTACATGGCGCGGGACGATTCTCCCGCCGGACACTGGCTTTGCCCTTCAGAAAGGCTGCCTCTCAGCGTCTCTTCGACGGGTGTTGCGGCGGCTGTTGGAGGCCAGGCCTGGTGGACAAGTGCTGGTGCCCTGATCCAGCAGCACACCCTCGCCACGCGCAGGAAGGCCGCCGTGAGTACCTACCTGAAGCAGTGTTAGCAGCTAGAAGCAGTTGTCATTACTGTTGTTCTCGTAAGCTAAAGAGGCCGTTATCATTACTGTTGTCGTGGTTGTCGTGGTCAGTGTGATAACTATCAATCTCTAACACAGGCGGCAGCGGAGGGGCAGGAAGAGGGCGGGGGCGTGGCCGCGAGGCTCACGCTCACCGCCTACCACCTGCAGGGCGTGTTCCTGGTGTGCGCGGCGGGGCTGCTCCTCGCCACCCTCACCTTCCTCTGCGAACTGACGGCACACGGCATGGCGGCGTCCAGACCACCCGCCGCTGACTTTTTAATGCGATGATGATAAGTGGATTATCTGATAGATTGCCACAGATGATGATAACGATGCTCACAGGAGAGGATTGATAAGAAAACCTGGACATTCATAAAAAACAAAAGGTTGTGGGATTCCAGGTGAATACGTGCAGCGATAACCCTGTTGTTCACGTCTACAAGCGAGCAGCGCGTGACCTCCCGTGTGTTGCTTGTGTGACCTTGACTTCCTGTAGTGTTGCCGGCCAATAAATAGCAGCATTCAAGACTGTTTTTTGCCGAGGGAGGAATTTTTTCTAAACATCCTATTGCCAAGTACCATGGACCTTATCACCAGTTAGGTTGTGTTATGTAACCAATGTCCAGGTTAGGTTAGTGAACTAGGGGGGGGGGGGGATCTGGAGGGGCGCAGTCCTCCATTTATGGGTCAACTATTGGTCACAAGATAGGGATTTCATAAGATAGTCACAAGATAGTCATTGATGCAAAAGGAATGGTCACAGCTCAGCTAAAGCCCCAAAGCTGCCTACATATCATAGGCAAGTTACTTATCCATGCACAAGTACATTAATACTTACGTCAAAATGGTCTTCCCAGCAGTAACATGAATGTTTCCTCCTCGGGAAATCACGCCTAGCAGACATCCACCACTGTTTCCTTTTTTCTTGTCTTTAGGCACAGATATGAACACATAATTCTCTGGTGTTTTAAATGTGGGTTTTTCGCACATCAGGGACAAAACAAACCTAATATATTCTTTTTGTCTAATACTCCGTGTTTTAGGTGTGAGTAAACGGGTCCAACCTCACAAAAGTGTTGCTCGGCAAAGATAGTTCCAACCAAGGTAAAGATAGGCTACGCATAGCACATCTTTACCTTGGTTCCATGATGGGTGGCTCACATAGGGATTAATAATACTAATATTCTAATACTGAAAATACTATTACTAATCGTTGTATTGAAGTAATGATTAATCTAACAATGTCTATCATATTTGTATGGTTTATAGTAAGTTTTGTCTAATTTGTGGTTTGTAAGGAATATATGTATCATGTCATTGTGAATTGGCTGAAATAGGGACTTTTAAACATTGTAACTGATAACTGACACCAGATTCGTGTTCAGCATGCCCGAAAACTGCTAGGAACTAATTTTCAAGCAAATCTTTTTAAAAGAAATATTGCAAATTTTGCAAGGGGTAGGTAGCTACAGTATGCCTTGATTTTTTGTTAAATCACGTTTTTTCAATAACTAAAAAATTATGGCAGATAAGTGCAGCATGTATAGAGAAGTAAATATTAGTGCTAGGAATGTGGTGGTGATGGTGGAGTGTTAGGAAGGTGGTGGTGGTGGTGCAGTGTTAGGAAGGCGGGGGTAGTGGTGGTGGAGTGTTAGGAAGGTGGTAGTGGTGGTGGTGGAGTGTTAGGAAGGTGGTGGTGGTGGTGGAATGTTAGGAAGGTTGTGGTGGTGGTGGAGTGTTAGGAAGGTGGTGGTGGAGTGTTAGGAAGGTGGTGGTGGTGGTGCAGTGTTAGGAAGGTGGTGGTAGTGGTGCAGTGTTAGGAAGGTGGTGGTGGTGGTGCAGTGTTAGGGATGTTACCCTTCTTAGTATGGTTATTTTACGGATAACGGGTTCACTCCATGTTGATACTGGTTGACTAACCTGTAAAGGGGTGATTGCCGAATGACGCCCTCTTGACGGACTGGTAACTTGCTTCGTTGCCCAGAGGTACACGTCAAATAAAGTGGTATGTATGGGCTTAACGTGGTCGAGCGGTTCTTACGTAATTTATAAGTATTCTTAGTGCCAAAGGATTCGAGTAAGACAATATACTACAAAAGATATATATTGTATACATATGTACACTTGTGAAGGTTTATACATTAATAATGTCTCGCTGTTCGTTAAGTAACGGCCAATGAAACTAGTGTCTAATAGACAGAGCCGGGAACAGTTAATGACGTGACAAGATACTCCACACCCCCAGGTGTGGGGTACACACAGACACCCAGGAAGGTGTGCGTGAGTAGGAGCGCAAGGCTAACGCGCCTCCTCTCGTTCTCTGTGTTCTGTCTGTCTCCTCCCCGGCCAGTTGCTGCATATAAGGAACGCTGCCGGAACTGGCAGGTTCCGGTGGACATGTCTCTCAGGCCTGTTGCACTCTCGTAAGCGTCATCATCCTTGGGCAGAGCGCTGAGATGAGACACACACAACTTGTGCGTGCAGTCCGGAGCCAGGGGCGAGGTGTGTCTACGTGTTGCATCAAGACACCGGGTTGACTGTCCACGTCATTCTTATGGGCCATGGCGTGATATTTCGTCAACATAACCTCATCAAAAGGTGTCAGCACTCAGCATCCGCTAGGCGCCAGTACAGACACACAGACACTCGGACATCCTGTCTTAGTATAGATTTTAGATTAACACATACATATAATATAAATTGTAACCAGTACGCTAATATCGCTCTCCGCTTATAACAATGCGTCCTCGCATTGCATAAAGACATGTATACCTAACTGGTGTTACATCGTTGTGTATCTATACCGATTCTCAGTGTTGCCAATCCTTACAAATACCTATACAAGGTGAGGGTTTACATGACAACATAGCAAAGAGGAATGTTTGGTATAACAGGAGTAATGATATAAGGACAGTGCACTTAAGGTCATCAATAAACTGGTAAAATACTTTACAACAGAATCTAAACATGAGTTATTAGAATAAAAATGAACTCAAAGTCTGTTAGTAATGTGTTAATATCCCTGCAAATATTAGGAAGTGCGTTTGCCAAAGCTCTACCGCGTAGTCACTTAATAACACTGGAAGTGTGGAGTGAAGATAAAACACAGCAGGGCCTTGAGCACGTGAGTTATAGCACTGGCAGTATTTATTTATTATTTATATTTTAAGACCTGCTTCTTTAAACTTAAGGAGTAGATGCGGCTTGTAATGCCAATAAAATCTAACTCCGGGTCGGTACTAAAAATTATCACCACATTAAGATATGCATATGTATTATTTGCATACCAAATAAAAGTGATAGGAACTGATTCCTGCTCAAATAGTATTATAACTCAATCAAAAATGTTGTGCTGGGAGTGCAAGAAAAAAATGGCAGTAACCTCCCATGACATTGGCATTTGCTGCTTTTAAGAGTTTATTAATTTTATTTATTTATATTATTTCGTTATTTATGAACCTATTATTTACGGAGTACAGCTTCTCAGCTAATAAAAATATAGACTCCGGGTCTGTAATATAAATTTTCACGTTAAAATATGCATGTATGTTATTTCATTGCATATCAGAGAGTAATGTATTTATTTAATCATTCTCTAAGAAGTGATAAGAGCTGCCTTCAGCTAGAATAGTATTCTAAATAATAAAATGTGCATAAAGAGTGCCAATGGCAGTAATTAATCTCTTTTGACACGAGTGCCTGTAGCACTTGGCTGCTAAATTATTAGTTTTTGTGTTATAATATCCTTACATAGACAACAATATTTCCTGGCAGATAAACTTGGCAAAATAGCACTAGTGCCCTGAGGAAGAGTCTTCTTTAGGGGCAAAAAAATACTACCTGCAACGGATGTGTTAGAATTAGACTTCGAGTTAGTAGAGGAGATTATCTGAGGTGCAGTAAGGTTACTTTATGTTACAAACGGAGGTACTCGGAGGTGATTACAGTTATCCCTCAATTCAAGAGTTAATTCCTCAAACAAAAGGTTAACTTCCCTGTACTGTCATTTCCTGCTTCCTCAGAGACTAGGAGTACATCTGCTATACTTATACATACTAGCAAATAATTCACTCACATTCTAACTTTTGTTTAAGAGTCAATAAATTCATAAGTAAAACTTTAATTAAGTTAACTATTATCTCCCATCTCCTGGCTTTTAAGGCAATTCAAGAAGGAGAATTGAATATATATATATATATATATATATATTACATATAAGAGAAGCTAACAAATTATTAAGAATTACAAAAAATTATGAAATATTAACGGTAAGCATATTTAAAACATCTATAGAAAAATAACTAACAAATTATTTACTTGAAATTCTTTCGCATGGCTATTTAAGCAAAAACAAATGTGAAAATACATATCTCACCACTAAGTGTTATTTATGTAAACGAGTGGCGTTTTTAAAGTATGTCTCTTGTAAGGTCAGCTAGATGTTGTTTTACTCACTAACATTGTGTAGAGTCAGCACAGGCAAGTCCTTCCGTACTGCTGAATCAGAAGGGCTTCCTCCAAGAGATGCCAATGCAGAAGCCAGATCAGCAAGAGTGGGGGGAAGCAGGTGTCGGCTGGGGCGTTGTGATGACCTCGTAAGAAGTCGGGGCCTCTTCTGTACACACGATAACAGCGTCCTCGTCCGCGTTCTTCCACGCGTCCTCGTCCTTGTCCTCGCGGAGATACGCGTCCTTGTCCTCGCGGTATTCTCGTCGCTGAATCTCTGAGTCAACGTAGGCTGGATTCTCTATACTGGGGAGTTATTAATTGATAACTCCGTTTGTTGTGGTTTGAGTAATGATATGAACTAGATCTTTAAGAGGAGATGCTGAATCGTGGAAAAAATCACGAAGGCCAGGCTTATCTGACACAGCTTTAAAAAAGTTTGTCTCTCTCTGTCTTTCTGTCTACGTTCAGACTCAATGTTGTTCCACAATCTATCGCTCACGTGTATTAATTAGTATGTACTCGTCCAGTTATTCGCTTAAGGCACGTAACTTATATTACAATTTGATGTTGCCACATACCACCGTTGTCGTCTTTTTTATGTTACGACATTACCATTATGTCTTGTAACGCAACACTATGCGTGATGTAATGTTATCTCATTCCACCGCTATTTCACCAATTATGTTACCCTTCTTAGTATTGTTATTTTACGGATAACGGGTTCACTCCATGTTGATACTGGTTGACTAACCTGTAAAGGGGTGATTGCCGGATGACGCCCTCTTGACGGGCTGGTAACTTGCTTCGTTGCCCAGAGGTACACCTCAAATAAAGTGGTATGTATGGGCTTAACGTGGTCGAGCGGTTCTTACGTAATTTATAAGTATTCTTAGTGCCAAAGGATTCGAGTAAGACAATATACTACAAAAGATATATATTGTATATATATGTACACTTGTGAAGGTTTATACATTAATAATGTCACGCAGTTCCTTAAGTAACGGCCAATGAAACTAATGTCTAATAGACAGAGCCAGGAACAGTTAATGACGTGACAAGATACTCCACACCCCCAGGTGTGGGGTACACACAGACACCCAGGAAGGTGTGCGTGAGTAGGAGCGCAAGGCTAACGCGCCTCCTCTCGTTTTCTGTGTTTTGCCTGTCTCCTCCCCGGCCAGTTGCTGCATATAAGGAACGCTGCCGGAACTGGCAGGTTCCGGTGGACATGTCTCTCAGGCCTGTTGCACTCTCGTATGCGTCATCATCCTTGGGCAGAGCGCTGAGATCACACACACACAACTTGTGCGTGCAGTCCGGAACCAGGGCGAGGTGTGTCTACGTGTTGCATCAAGACACCGGGTTGACTGTCCACGTCATTCTTATGGGCCATGGCGTGATACTTCGTCAACATAACCTCATCAAAAGGTGTCAGCACTCAGCATCCGCTAGGCGCCAGTACAGACACACAGACACTCGGACATCCTGTCTTAGTATAGATTTTAGATTAACACATACATATAATATATAACCAGTACGCTAATAGGAAGGTGGTGGTGGTGGTGGTGGAGTGTTAGGAAGGTGGTGGTGGTGGTGTAGTGTTAGGAAGGTGGTGGTGGTGGTGGTGGAATGTTAGGAAGGTTGTGGTGGTGGTGGAGTGTTAGGAAGGTGGTGGTGGTGGTGCAGTGTTAGGAAGGTGGTGGTGGTGGTGCAGTGTTATGAAGGTGGTGGTGGTGGTGCAGTGTTAGGAAGGTGGTGGTGGTGGTGGTGGAGTGTTAGGAAGGTGGTGGTGGTGGTGGTGCAGTGTTAGGAAGGTGGTGGTGGTGGTGGAATGTTAGGAAGGTTGTGGTGGTGGTGGAGTGTTAGGAAGGTGGTGGTGGTGGTGCAGTGTTAGGAAAGTGGTGGTGGTGGTGCAGTGTTAGGAAGGTGGTGGTGGTGGTGCAGTGTTAGGAAGGTGGTGGTGGAGTGTTAGGAAGGTGGTGGTGGTGGTGGTGGTGGAGTGTTAGGAAGGTGGTGGTGATGGTGGATAATTAGGAAGGTGGTTGTGGTGGTGGTGGAGTGTTAGGAAGGTGGTGGTGGTGGTGGTGTGCAGAGCTGGGCAGTATTTAAATACATTTGTATTTAAATACGTATTTAAATACATTTGTGTATTTAGAAATGTATTTATAAATACATTGGTTGTCATGTATTTAAATACATTGTATTTAAATACTTATAATATAAAAATGTAAATACGTTTTTATCAGTTAATTTGGCCATAAACCCGCCCAACTATCTGGCAAACCTGATGTTACAGTGAACCAGTCTTTCCACTTGCAAGGAAATGTCCTGATTTGAAGGAAATTTAGGCCTGAGAAGGAAATATCTAAGGAAATCCTAAGGAAATCCATTTTTTTTGGACATGTTAGAATTTGTGTGTTTTTGAAATATATTTACAAATGTATTTAAATACAATTGATGTATTTAGTATTTAGTATTTTAGTATTTAGTATTTAAATACATTTTCCTCATGTATTTAGTATTTAGTATTTAAATACATTCAATGTATTTAGTGCCCAGCTCTGGTGGAGTGGTGGTGTGTTAGGAAGGGGGTGGTCAGGGTGTTAAGCGTATAGTAACTTATCGTAGCCTCACAATTAAAGGTTATTTGAGCAACATCTCTTTAACCCCTTCACGCCCAGATCTTTCCTTTGCGATATAAAATTGTCCATTGTTAGCCATAATATTACAAAAATTAACTTCATATATCCGATAAGTTAGTGGACAAGGACACTAAACAGGTCATATCTATAAAATATTGCTTATATTAATAAAAATCGTCTAATGGTAGCCAAATTACAATGAAAATTACGTTCTGGGTTTCAAGGGGTTAGAATGATATACATGTGTTAAGTGTTGGGAGTCAAGGAAACAGGATGCATGGAGGGATCTGAATAGCTTGAAGAATTGTCACACACAAGACTTTCAACCTTATGGAAACGAACGAATACAAGATAGCATTGGTAGCATGTTTTGTGCACGTGTGTGTGTGTGTGTGTGTGTGTGTGTGTGTGTGTGTGTGTGTGTGTGTGTGTGTGTGTGTGTGTGTGTGTGTGTGTGTGTGTGTGTGTGTGTGTGTGTGTGCGTGTGTTTCCTGTGTGTGTGTGTGTGTGTGTTTCCTGTAATATTGTACTGTACAATTGTATATTAATACTGTACATATTGTAGACTGTTGCTGGAAAAAAACCCTCATACAAATGTAATCAAAAAGTGTTTAATGAAGATGAACACAATATAGTTATAGGATACATAGAACACAGTGTATTTTTTAACATGCTAACTGGGCGACCAAAATGTCTCCCAGTTATGAAAAACTCGCCCAGTAAGGACATTTTGATGCTACTGGGCGACAAGATATTTATTCATAAAATCCTTTCTGGATGCAATGGCTCATCATGTCTGTGTGTGTAAGATCCAAAAGTGCTTCTTATTACTGCATAGGATCATTATTTATACATATTCTTCTTTTAATGTCTATATAATCTTGTGCCGCCATATATACCATCTCGATTGTTTGCGTAGTAAAAAATTGTTTGTGCCACTGGAAGATTCATAAGCACAGCATGAAAAGGGAGGGGAAGGTTCACACAACATACGAAGTGGGGAAGATAATACCAAAAAGCTGTAGTTTAACAGCTATGCCTACTACCTATGCTATGTTATGCTATATACCACTATGCTGTGCTACTACCACCCTTCTGGATATCCAAGGAATGGCGCCCAGTAAGATTTGCTTAAAAAATGCTCTGATAGAACACATAAAGAGAGATCAGTAGTTATCATAAGAACATAAGAACATAAGGAAGCTACAAGAGGCTGGGAGACCTACACGAGGTAGTTCCTGTTGATTGATTTCTTTCATCTTTTCATTTCTTTGAACCTTTCATCCCCATCCATGAATTTATCCAGCCTCCTTTTAATCCCTTCACATCCAGATTTTTCCTTTGTTATAAAAAATCGTCTGTTGTTAGCCATAAAATTTCGAAAAGTAACTTATTATACCACATTTGCTAGTCGACAAGGATACTAAACAGGTCATATCTATAAAATATTGCTTATATTAATTAAAAAGCGTCTAATGGTAGCCAAAATACAATGGAAACTAGGGGGGGGGGGGCACTCAGTAGAGAGCATACCTCCGCCCGAATATTTCATGATGCATGTGTGTGTGTGTGTGTGTGTGTGTGTGTCTTCATTTGTGCGTGTGTGTGTGTGTGTGTATGTGTGTGTGTGTGTGTGTGTGTGTGTGTGTGTGTGTGTGTTGTGTGTGTGTGTGTGTTAGGCGATCAGCCTGGGGGGTTGGTCGGTATCAAATTAGGGCGAGAATGCTAATAGTGTTTTTTGGGAAGGTATAAATGCCTAGAGTTAGAAAACATGTGATAGCATTGTGGCAGTGGCAGCTTTATGCGAGTTATCCCCCTTTTCCAAACTGTATATTATATAATTATATAAATATACATACATATAATTATTTTTTTTTTCTTTTTCAGGTGTCGTATTTCATCGGCGAGAGACGGACCGGACGATCGACTGGCGACGTTGGAGACCCTCGAGGAGACCACCACTGCCGGAAGACCAACCGGCCCGCAGGTCGTGCGTTCAGAGAAAGTCGGGTTTTTGGAGTGGAGAGGTAGAGTAGCAGCCGACTACCTCTCGAAGCTATTGTTGAAGGCTGGTGATGTAGAGAAGAATCCGGGACCAGAATCCGGTGTCGTGGTAGCTGTGGAACTTCAACGTAGGAGGCCTGGAATGTCCGTTAACATGGAAACGCCACAGGCACCCGCCAAGAAACTGTGCATCATACACCAGGCAGTATCCGACGGAGATGACATTTTGTCAGTCCTCAAAGCCATGCCTCCTGGTTAACCTTACTTGAAGCCGCCAAAGTCAGGAACCATGTCCCCATTCTAGACGTTTCAAAACGCTTCAGGACAAAGAAGTTCCAATTATATTCTATCATCGAAAATGTAGAAGCATGTTCACCATGAAAAGAGACTTGGAAACTCTGAAAGTAAAGCAGGTGAATGTAGTAGTGATCTATCTGGTAGTAGTGACTGTCCTCCAAAAAGTCTTCCAGAACATCAACACATGAATCAAGAGTTTATGCTCCGATCTGCGTATTCTGTAGCAAGGTCAAGTTCAAAAAGCACTCCAATACACGTGAAACACTTACGCTAGCTTCACAACTGAGAGTAGATCAAACACTAAGAGAGAGTGCCGTCAGAAATGCAGACGGCAGGATGATAGCACTAACCAGTAGAGACATTGTTTGCCGCAGAGGCACACTACCACGCTTCATGCTATAGGAATTACACTAGGAACAAAGAGGACAGCAATGAGAATGAAGAAGAGAAAGTAACAGATGAATTTATACTGTATCACAAGGTTGAAGGAGAAGCTTACCAAGAACTTTTCGAATACATCAGAGAAGATATTATCCCCAACAAGAGGATTATACCAGTCACCTCCTTGACCACAAAATTGGAATCATTAATGTTGTCTGGTGGAGTTAATCTTCTGAAGGATTCAACAAAGAAGAATATGCACAGAAGACTGAAATCCGAGCTTGGAGGTGCAGTAGAAATATTTTCCGACGACAAGGGAAAGTTGTTGATGGTTCCATGCTGTGTCTCATTAAAGGATGTTGTCTTGGAAAATCAAAATCTACATAGGGAGCTCAAGCTTTGGAAGGCAAAGTCTACAGATATCAACAAGATCATAGATCAGACTTCGTCACATATCCGAACGGCCATCAAGAAGGACATGATTTTCACCCCGTGGCCATATCATCCGTCTGATGTAGCTACTCATATCGCCATACCAAATGAGTTACAGCGATTTCTGGTCGGGCTCCTCACTGGAGATACAACTAGTACTACGAATAAATCCCAAAGGACTGCTATTCTTGTCGAGTCATTTAGCCAGGACATGATATACGCTGTTACACGTGGGCAGTATAAACCACCAAAACATTTCCTGCTTCCTTATGCGGTAAAAGCACTCACTGGAAACACTGAGGTCATTCGGATACTGATAAGTTTGGACATGGGGTGTCTTATGACCAGCTGGAAGAATAATACCGCTCTGTGTCTGCAGAAGTTGGCAATGGGCTTCAACCAGAGAGCTGTTCTACCACTCTCCATCAAGCCCCATGTCTTCACAAATCTTGCATGGGATAATATAGACAGACTGGAGGAGACACTTACTGGAAAAGGTACATCACATCGAGTCAACGGAATAGCGGTCCAGACTAAGTTCTATGGACCTTATCCACCCAGGCCTGAACTTCCACGCATTGACAAACTGAAACAAAGATCAGTCAACATTGAACACGAAGAGCTTGAAGTCTATTTAGCCTGTGCACGTGTAGGTCCACAGCCTCTACCAACCAACGAGAGCCACATCCTAGAAGCACAAGAGTCTGCTCAGGTCGCCGGTAACAAGAATCTGGTCTGGGTCCTTGCAAGACAAACAAAATCCGACTGTCAGACAATCCCAAGTTGGACTGGGTTTAATATCAAAACAAGGGACCAAGAATCAATCTCAGAAGATGTTGTTGGGTATCTGCCCACCATCAATGCACCAGCTACAGCGTTGACTACAGTTTATGAAATTATCAAACAGTCGGATCTAATCAGAAAAGAACTATCTCTGGACACAATTGTCGTAGTCATGGATCAAGCACTCTATGCAAAAGCTGTTGAAAATGAAAAATGAAAATTTGAGTTGAAGTTGAAAAGTTGAAAATTTCCATTTTGGAAAAAGGGAGATAACTCATATAAAGCTGCCACCCCCACAATGCTATCACATGTTTTCTAACTCTAGGCATTTATACCTTCTCAAAAAACACTCTTAGCATTCTCGCCCTAATTTGATACCGGTGAGCAAAATTTCGGACCGGGGCTGACCGACTATGTGTTTTCATTTGTGCGTGAGTGTGTCTTCATTTGTGCGTGTGTGTGTGTGTGTGTGTGTGTCTTCATTTGTGTGTGTGTGTGTGTGTGTTTTCATTTGTGCGCGCGTGTGTGTGTGTGTGTGTGTGTGTGTGTGTGTGTGTGTGTGTGTGTGTCTTCATTTGTGTGTGTGTGTGTCTTCATTTGTGCGTGTGTGTGTGTCTTCATTTATGTGTGTGTGTGTGTGTGTGTGTGTCTTCATTTGTGTGTGTGTGTGTGTGTGTGTGTCTTCATTTGTGTGTGTGTGTGTGTGTGTGTGTGTGTGTGTTCTTCATTTGGGGTGTGTGTGTGTCTTCAGTTTGTGCGTGTGTGTGTTGTCTTCATTTGTGGTGTGTGTGTTTGTGTGTGTGTGTGTGTGTCTTCATTTGTGTGTGTGTGTGTGTGTGTCTTCATTTGTGTGTGTGTGTGTGTGTGTGTGTGTGTGTGTGTGTGTGTGTGTGTGTGTGTGTGTCTTCATTTGTGTGTGTGTGTGTGTGTGTGTGTGTGTGTCTTCATTTGTGTGTGTGTGTGTCTTCATTTGTGCGTGTGTGTGTGTCTTCATTTGTGTGTGTGTGTGTGTCTTCATTTGTGCGTGTGTGTGTGTCTTCATTTGTGTGTGTGTGGTGTCTTCATTTTGTGCGTGTGTGTGTGTGTGTGTGTGTGTCTTCATTGTGTGTGTGTGTGTGTGTGTGTATGTGTCTTCATTTGTGCGTGTGTGTCTTCATTTGTGTGTGTGTGTGTCTTCATTTGTGTGTGTGTGTGTGGGTGTCTTCATTTGTGTGTGTGTGTGTGTGTGTGTGTGTGTCTTCATTTGGGGTTGTGTGTGTGTGTGTGTGTTCTTCATTTGTGTGTGTGTGTGTGTCTTCAGTTGTGTGTGTGTGGGGTGGTGTGTGTGTGTGTGTGTGTCCTCATTTGTGCGTGTGTGTGTGTCTTCATTTGTGTGTGTGTGTGTGTGTGTGTGTGTGTGTGTGTCTTCATTTGTGCGTGTGTGTGTGTCTTCATTTGTGTGTGTGTGTGTGTGTGTGTGGGGGTGGTGTGTGTGGTGTGTGTGTGGTGGGGGTGTGTGTGTGTGTGTGTGTTCATTTGTGCGTGTGTGTGTGTCTTCATTTGTGTGTGTGTGTGTGTGTGTGTGTGTCTTCATTTGTGCGTGTGTGTGTGTCTTCATTTGTGTGTGTGTGTGTGTGTGTGTTGTGTGTGTGTGTGTGTGTGTGTGTGTGTGTCTTCATTTGTGCGTGTGTGTGTGTCTTCATTTGTGGTGTGTGTGTGTGTGTGTGTGTGTGTGTGTCTTCATTTGTGTGTGTGTGTGTGGGGTGTGTGTGTGTGTGTGTCTTCATTTGTGCGTGTGTGTGTCTTCATTTGTGTGTGTGTGTGTGTGTGTTTGTGTGTGTGTGGGGGGTCTTCATTTGTGTGTGTGTGTGTGTGTGTGTGTCTTCATTTGTCGTGTGTGTGGTCTTCATTTGTGTGTGTGTGTGTAGGTCTTCGTGTTGTGTGTGTGTTGTGTGTGTGTGTCTTCCATTGGTGCGTGTGTGTGTGTCTTCATTTGTGTGTGTTGTGTGTCAGTGTGTGTGTGTGTGTGTCCATTGTGGGGTGTTTGTCTCCTTCATTTGTGTGGTGTTGGTTGTGTGTTGCTTCAGTGTGTGTGTCTTGTGTGTGTGTCCTCATTTTCCTGTGTGTGTGTCTTCATTTGTGTGTGTGTGTGTGTGTGTGTGTCTTGTGTGTGTGTGTGTTGTGTGTCTTCATGTGGTGTGTGTGTGTGTGTGTGTGTGTGTGTGTGTGGGGTGTGTCTTTTTTTTTTTTTTGTGTGTGTGTTTTGTGTGTGTCTTCATGGTGTGTGTGGTGTGTGTCTTCATTTGTGTGTGTGTGTGGTGTGTGTGTGTGTGTCTTCATTTGTGTTGGGGTGTAGTGTGTGTGTGTGTGTGTGTGTCTTCATTTGTGTGTGTGTGTGTGTGTGTCTTCATTTGTGTGTGTGTGTGTGTGTGTCTTCATTTGTGTGTGTGTGTGTGGTGTCTTCATTTGTGTTTGTGTGTGTGTGTGTGTCTTCATTTTTTTTTTGTGTGTGTGTCTTCATTTGTGTGTGGTGTGTGTGTGTGTCTTCATTTTTTTGTGTGTGTGTGTCTTCATTGTGTGTGTGTGTGTGTGTGTGTGGGCTTCATTTGTGTGTGTGTGTGTGTGTGTGTGTCTTCATTTGTGTGTGTGTGTGTGTGTGTGTGTGTGTGGTGTGTGTGTTGTGTGGGGTGTGTCTTCATTTGTGCGTGTGTGTGTGTGTGTCTTCATTTGTGCGTGTGTGTGTGTGTTGTGTGTGTGTGTGTGTCTTCATTTGTGCGTGTGTGTGTGTGTGTCTTCATTCGTGCGTGTGCGTGTGTGTGTGTGTGTCTTCATTTGTCGTGTGTATTGTGTGGTGTATGTGTGTGTGTCTTCATTTTGTGCGGCGTGGTGTGTGTGGTGTGTGTGTCTTCATTTTTGTTTTGTGTGTGTGTGTCTTCATTTGTGTGTGTGTGTGTGGTGTGTGTTTGTGTGTGTGTGTGTGTGTGTGTGTGTGTGTGTGTGTGTGTTTGTCTTCATTTGTGTGTGTGTGTGTTGTGTGTGTGCTTCATTTGTGTGTGTGTGTGGTGTCTTCATTTTTTTTTTGTGCTGTGTGTGTGTGTCTTCATGTGTGTGTGGGGTGTGTGTCTTCATTTGTGCGTGTGTGTGTGTGTGTGTCTTCATGTGTGTGTGTGTGTGTGTGTCTTCATTTGTGCGTGTGTGTGTGTGTGTGTCTTCATGTTGGTGTGTGTGTGTCTTCATTTGTGTGTGTGTGTGTGTGTGTGTGTGTCTTCATGTGTGGGGTGTGTGTGTGTCTTCATTTGTGTGTGTGTGTGTGTGTGTGTCTTCATGGTGTGTGTGTGTGTTTTGTCTTCATTTGTGTGTGTGTGTGTGTCTTCATTTTTGGGTTTTGTTGTGTGTGTGTGTCTTCATGTGTGGTGGGGTGTGTGTGTCTTCATTTGTGCGTGTGTGTGTGTGGTTTCATTTTGTGTGTGTGTGTGTGTGTGTGTGTGTGTGTGTGTGTGTGTCTTCATTTGTGCGTGTGTGTGTGTGTGTCTTCATTTGTGTGTGTGTTGTGTGTGTGTGTCTTCATTTGTGCGTGTGTGTGTGTGTGTCTTCATTTGTTGCGTGTGTGTGTGTGTCTTCATTTGTGTGTGTGTGTGTGTGTGTGTGTGTGTCTTCATTTGTGTGTGTGTGTGTGTGTGTGTGTGTGTGTGTGTCTTCATTTGTGCGTGTTGTGTGTGTCTTCATTTGTGTGTGTGGTGTGTGTGTGTGTGTGTGTGTCTTCATTTGTGTGTGAGTGTGTGTGTGTCTTCATTTTTCTTTTGTGTGTGTGTCTTCATTTGTGTGTGTGTGTGTGTGTGTGTGTGTCTTCATTTGTGTGTGTGTGTGTGTGTGCGTGTGTCTTCATTTGTGTATGTGTGTGTGTGTGTCTTCATTTTTCTTTTGTGTGTGTGTGTCTTCATTTGTGTGTGTGTGTCTTCATTTGTGTGTGTGTGTGTGTGTCTTCATTTGTGTGTGTGTGTGTGTGTGTGTCTTCATGTGTGTGTGTGTGTGTGTGTGTGTCTTCATTTTGGTGTGTGTGGTGTGTGTCTTCATTTGTGTGTGTGTGTGTGTGTCTTCATTTGTGTGTGTGTGTGTGTGTGTCTTCATTTGTGCGTGTGTGTGTGTGTGTCTTCATTTGTGGTGTGTGTGTGTGTGTGTGTGTGTGTGTGTGTGTCTTCATTTGTGTGTGTGTGGTGTGTGTGTAGTGTCTTCATTTGTGCTGTGTGTGTGTGTGTCTTCATTTGTGTGTTGTGTGTGTGTGTCTTCATTTGTGCGTGTGTGTTGTGTGTGTCTCATTTATGTGTGTGTGTGTGTGTGTGTCTTCATTTTTTTTTGTGTGTGTGTGTGTGTCTTCATTTATGTGTGTGTGTGTGTGTGTGTGTCTTCATTTATGTGTGTGTGTTGTGTGGTGTGTCTTCATTTATGTGTGTGTGTGTGTGTGTGTGTCTCATTTATGTGTGTGTGTGTGTCTTCATTTGTGCTCGTGTGTGTGTGTCTTCATTTTTTTGTGTGTGTTCATTTGTGTGTGTGTGTGTGTGTGTCTTCATTTGTGCGTGTGTGTGTGTGTGTCTTCATTTGTGTGTGTGTGTGTGTGTGTGTTGTGTGTGTGTGTGTGTGTGAGTGTGTGTGTGTGTGTGTGTGTGTATGTGTTCATTTGCGTGTGTCTGTGTGTGTGTGTGTGTGTCCATTTTGTGGGTGTGTGGGTGTGTTCATTTGTGTGTGTGTTTGTGTGTGTGTGTGTGTGTGTTCATTTGTGTATGTGTGTGTGTGTGTGTGTGTGTGTGTGTGTGTGTGTGTGTGTGTGTGTGTGTGTGTGTGTGTGTGAGAGAGTTCATTTTATCTCTTAATTTCCTCTATGTTTTGAGATAAGCTGAATCAAAAAGAGAAAGAGAGAGAGAAAGAGGGGGAGGGACAGGAGCTAGGAGGTAAACGAGTGAACAAAGTGGCTTACACAGTGGAGAGAAGTGGTTAAGTAGATAAATAGAGATAGGCGAGTGATAAGAACAACAGGATATTAAACAGTTGAGCAATGGAAGCCAGAAGGGAGTTCAGAAGAAATGATAGCGATAAAAAAAGCTCTCCATACATATACTATATACTGATATACTATTTTACTTTTTCTATACTTTTTCTACACTAATTCTATACATTTTCTACACTCATTCTAAACTTTTTCTACACTTTTTCTATACTTTTTTATGCATTATACTTTCCTATACTATTTCCTATCCATACTTTTATCTTTTTTCTACACTTTTTCTATACTTTTTATACTATCATACTTTTCTATACTTTTTCCAAAACTTTTTCCAATACTTTCTCCTGTTTAGTATCCTTGTCCACTAGCTAATTTGGTTAAGTTACTTTTCGTAATTTTATGGCTAATAACATACGATTGTTTATAGCCAAGGAAAGATCAGCGGGATTTTGAAGATTTAGGAATTACAATAACATAATGTATTTATATCTATAGTAGGGTACATATTTTTGTTGTTTTTCCTCCATATGAAGCTGAGGAACATACTCTCTCTCTCTCTCTCTCTCTCTCTCTCTCTCTCTCTCTCTCTCTCTCTCTCTCTCTCTCTCTCTCTCTCTCTCTCTCTCTCTTTAGCATTAAATCAATCTATCTTTGGCATTAAATCTCTCTCTCTCTCTCTCTCTCTCTCTCTTCTCTCTCTCTCTCTCTCTCTCTCTCTCTCTCCTCTCTCTCTCTCTCTCTCTCTCTCTCTCTCTCTCTCTCTCTTCTTCTCTCTTCTCTCTTCTCTCTCTCTCTCTCTCTCTCTTAGCTTAAATCATCTATCTTGGCATTAACTCTCTCTCTCTCTCTCTCTCTCTCTCTCTCTCTCTCTCTCTCTCTCTCTCTCTCTCTCTCTCTCTCTCTCTCTCTCTCTCTCTCTCTCTCTCTCTCTCTCTCTCTCTCTCTCTCTCTCTCTCTCTCTCTCTCTCTCTCTCTCTCTCTCTCTCTCTCTCTCTCTCTCTTCAAGGCCACAATCTTGAAAATATTACAATTACATTGAATGAAGAATTAAATAAAGTTTCAAATTGGATTAAGAGCAACAAATTAACTTTAAATATTAATAAAACTTGCTTTATGGTCTCCAGTCCCCTTATGACTCAGCCAGTACACACACAAATAAAGATAAATAATCTATCATTACATGAGGTTTTCGAATTTAAATTTCTAGGGATATATATAGATAGTAAGTTGAAATGGAAAGAACATATTGATATGGTGAAATCTAGGATATCGTTATACACAGGCATACTTTACAGACTAAGGCACTATTTGAATGTAAAATGTTTACTACAAGTTTATTTTACCCTAATATATCCACATCTTTTATATTGTTCATCTTTATGGGGAGGTGCCTATAAAACCTTCATTGACAGCCTCTTTATTAGTCAGAAAAAGTTGTTACGTGTTATGTTCTTTAAAAATCGTTATGACCATACCATCAGTATTTTCCGAGACTTCAAGTTATTAAAGCTTCCAGATATCATACTCCTTCAAATCAATCTTTTTGTACATAAATCCATACACTCTTTACCTTTAGACCTTGGCTTTAGAGCAATACCCTACAATGTAACCCGAAGACCACATGATTTACGTATACCATTGTGCAGGACATCACATGCACAACAGAGTATCTTGTCAAGAGGAACTAAAAGCTGGAACAACTTACCAGAACATTTTATTACTGATGAAAACTTAAAATCTTTCAAACGTAACTTGATAAAAAAAAGCATGCTTGACAAATACAATGAAAATTTATAAACTCTTTACAACCATAAATGTCATATTGTGTTTTTTTTTTTTATGGTTATTAAGATTTTTTTTTTTTATGCATTTAAAATGATTGGCTTACTATTGTTAACTTCCATATTATCATCCATAAAATATTATATTTTCAAAATGGCCTGACCAGTCCCTTGCTATGTTATTATGTATTATAGCTTTCAGGTCCTATAAAAGCTTCGGCTTATTGGACCTGGCTTTATCACTATATATAATATGTTCATATGTACAAAACTACATGGCCAAATAAATATATCAATATCAATATCAATATCTCTCTCTCTCTCTCTATGGTGTGTCGCGCCGCATCCTTTTCATCACCGCCGCCAACACTGTGACGAGAGGTAGACTATTGGCATAGGGTTAAATTATATAAGTATTAGTAGTGGTCACGTGTGTACCATATATCTTAGCCGGCACTACGCTATTAACCCCTTGAGACCCAGAACGTAATTTCCAATGTAATATGACCACCATTTGACGATTTTTAGTGACTATAAGCAATATTTTATAGATATGACCTGTTTTGTATCCTTTACCACAAACTAATTTGGTATATTTAGTTACTTTTCGTAATTTTATGGCTAACAGACGATTTTTTATAGCAAAGGAAAGATCTGGGTCTCAAGGGGTTAATTAGGGATACCAGGTTTAGCATAGGGGATATTCCTGACTCGTACCCCACTGAATAACTACCGTCAACAACACTATAGTCGCCATTGCACTATCATGTCGCCAGGCGCCATATATTACGAATGTTAGCATCACTACAGACTTTCATGCACCATAAAAGAGGCATGCACAGTAGTTTATATTATGTACCTGTCTTCAGTAACACACAAGTCTGTAAAGGTAAAAGGTAAAGATGGGAGCATACGCTAAGCTGCGCGTGGCATGCAGTGCTCATCTCCGTGGCATTAGACCTTAGAGCCTATGGTGGGTGAGAACCCGTTACCCCGGGACACAGGGCTAGTGTTACTCCCGGGTTACCACAGTTACCTTCCCCAGGCTACCCCAGGTACCCATTTATCAACCCCGAAAGGAAGGAAAAATAGCTGGGTAGGCTGGTCACCGACTTACCCTGGCCCGGGATCGAACCAGGGCCCGCAGATTCGTAGCCAGGCACGCTAGCCACTGCACCACGGAGGCGACAAGTCTGTAGTGATGCTGAATTTGTCCCGAGCGGAATATCTTAGTCTACCCTTGCTCTGTCAAGTTGTACAGCCTAGCATAGTCATCCCTGTGATATGATATAAGAATAAGAACATAAGGAAGCTACAAGAGGCTGGGAGACCTACACCGTGCAGTGGTGTAGCTACGGGGGGGCATGGGTGGGCACGTACCCCCCCACGAGAAGCCGGTGCCCCCCAGGTGCCCACCCACTGGCCACGGCTGCCGTGTGGTGTGGGAACCGTGTTGCACTAGGTAGGACTGAGGGAGCATGCATGGAGTATTATGAATAATATCTACTGATGACTTACCCTCGACCTCAAATACAATAAATATTTTTCCTCAGCTTGAAAGAAAGAAACATGCCTCTGAGTCTGAGATATCCGGTGTCAGTCACAGCATGCCTGCGAACAGTCGTTTTAGTCCGCGACTATCGCCGACAATCGCAGACTATTCGCCGACTAGTTGCCTACTTCGGCAACCCGAGCCAACCACGCCAATTTTGGAGCTTCAGCCCCCGCAAAATCGGCTGCAGTCGGCACCGACTGGATTGACTGGAGCAAGTCGTGACCGGTCGCCGACGCGAGTCGTGGAGATGTGAACGGCCTTTTAGGGGACCATAAACTAACCCTTTTTTTCACTTAATAATAGAAAATAACGGTAGATAATGGGTTCTCATCATCTAAAAGAATAATTAATAAAGTACGTAAGTGGAGAAAGAAAAGCTAATCAACCCGGATAAATATTTTGTTTAATCAAACCAAAACATAAGATAAGATCAAGTAGGTCAGTCCATATGCCTATATTGTTTGTTGATTATAGGTGGTGAGCAAGAGTGAGTGAGAATTTATCGGTTTTAAGAATGAATGTCTCGCCCACCAGCAACAATTAACTATAGCCGTATTAGCATTCATACGCAACCTACCTAACTTTATATAGTAGTATAATATGCAAAACCCACACGAAAATAATATATATAGTGAATATTCTTACCATATAAATTACTTTTAACTATTTAGGTTAAATAAGCAATGTGGGAGACATCTTAGATTGGGAATTAAGGTGAGTGATAATTGGTAATGTAGGATATTTAATATTCAGGTTTAATAATTCGCATTCAAGCTTTTTAAATTTCCATAACCTTGGGCTTTTTTCTTATGAGCTGTTCGTGCATCTAACTAAAACCTGCCATATCAAACCATGCCTATTAAAAATAATAACTTTTTTCAGCTATCATGGAATTCTTGTGGGCAATGGAACACGACAGGCTGAACTTGGAAAGGGTCTTCAGAGACCGGCTTGATCTTCTACACGTCAGCGATAACCACCTCCTACGCCATTACCGCCTACCCCACCATGAGATCCTGCAGCTCTGTGAGGAGATTGGGCCACAGATTTTCAGACCCACCAATAGGACTTACGCTATTCCGGTCCCTACGCAAGTCTTGGTTGCCCTGCGCTTCTATGCAAGTGGATCATTCTAGAATGTGTAAGGTGACACAGTTGGTCTCAGTCAGGCCTCTACCTCTAGAGTGATCAAAGGTGTTACTGAGGACTTGTTTCAAAAAGCAAGGAGAGATAAAGATGCCTTCAGATCCGCAAGACATCATACGCAACAAACAGGACTTTCATGCCATCGCGGGATTCCCTTCTGTCATTGGTGCAATTGACTGCACACATGTGCCTATTAAACCACCAACCACCACTTGTTTCTTGTCATTAATTTTTAACCTAAGTGTATGGGCCTTCAACATCAATTATACGTATTTAGTCTTTTAGTCCAGTTTACTTTTGTTCATAATCTATTTGGCTATCTTATCTTACAAAATAATGCTGAATGTCTTTAGCAATTTCAATTCACCATAGTCAGTTATGTGCTTTTTTTTCTCATTGTGTACTTTCTTATATGTCTTACTAGCCGCAAAGCCGCCCTCCGGGCGGACTTTTTGGCTAGCTCCTGCGGAGGGCTATTGGTGGGCCTTCGGCCCACCACCTGTGTTTGGTGGGCCTTCGGCTCACCAAACATGGACTCTCCAGATAGCCCCTTCTAACTTTCCTGAAATCATGGATGTAGAAATGTATGTATTCCCCCCACCCATTCACTCACCCATTACCCATCACCCCCCACCCATTCACTCACCCATTACCCATCACCCCCCACCCATTCACTCACCCATTACCCATCACCCCCCACCCATTCACTCACCCATTACCCATCACCCCCACCCATTCACTCACTCATTACCCATCACCACACACCTATTCACTCACCCATTACCCATCACCCCCCACCCATTCACTCACCCATTCACTCACCCATTACCCATCACCACACACCCATTACCCATCACCCCCCACCTATTCCCTCACCCATCACCCATCACCCCCCACCCATTCACTCACCCATCACCCCACACCCATTACCCATCACCCCACCCATTCACTCACCCATTACCCATCACCCTACATCAAGGCTTCCTCAATTCTCGCAACCCACTTTTGTTTTCACAATTCTCGCTAATAGGCTGCTAAAAAAAAAGAAAAAAAAGTGATCGGATCATCTCATAAATGGGCTTATGACCTTCCCCTGGTCAACCTGATTCCAAAAATGTGCCATATGAGGTGTTTGCGCCACGGGGGGCGGAACCTATACCACATACACACACAGACAGACAGACACACTTTCGCTTATATTATTATAGATGTAATAATGTAAAGCTATTCGATAAGCAAGTTCCTCTGGTGTACCAGTGAGCAATTAGACTTGTTCTGTGTTATAGGAAGATTATTCTACTGTGGGGAGTCAACTATGAACAGGGTATTTTTTGCCATTTTCTGCTATGACTAATCGTTGACATAGATGCCTCTGTGGTGTAGATGTTAGCTATAGATGTTGTTATGGCAAGGGACAGTCACTCAGTGTTTTCATTTTCTTTTAAAGTAGGAGTTGGAATGAAGAAAGTAGGAGGTGGAGATTGATTGAAAGCCGAGCGAAGCGAGGCGCTGCCTGATAGGAAAGGCTGGATTTTTTGTAAAGTAGACGGCGCAAGTTTGCGAGTAGACCAGTAATTTCGCCATCCGCCGCCTTGTTTTGAAGACACTGGTCATTGCACAGCACACACAAGTGTTCAAATTCCCTATTGAATCGTTGGATAAATGACTACATACAGTAAACCCTCGATAAACCGAACCAATTGGGGGGAAGGGTGGAACGCAATAGCCGATAGTTGGGTTTATAGGATGATCGGTTGTTCACCTCATAAACCGAACTATATTAGGTTTTTTTTTAGGGGCGTCGTTCTGTCATATGTATTCAAACATAGTTAACTGTATGTACAGTATTATAGAGTAAAATAAAATTTTGTAGTGAGTAGTCCACACACAATGAGAGCTGAGTGTAAACTGAGACGCACGGGCCCGCCAACATGTTCGGTCGGCTCACCAATTGCCGCATATGCCGAACTAGAGTTTGGTCTATCCAAGACTTGTTCGAAGCCAACACGGCGTTCTGTTTATCCGAAATTTGGTTTAACGATGTTTGGTTTATCGAGGGGTAACTGTACTTTGGAAAATTAAGGGAATGTAAACTGTGGAACCCTGGATGTCATGAAGGGCCCTTGTGTTAGTCTAATTGATTACTATCCACCACACACATATAGATGAGTGCCAAGGCAACACACAGGTACAGCATACATCCCCACCCTTTACTTCACCTTACTAATCTTTGATGCTCACCAGTGCAGCAGACATGAGGTTGAAAGATAATAGATCACAAAAACTAGATATTCTTCTGATCATTGCAGGTGATTCTGGTTATCCTCTAGAGCCCTTTCTTATGTCTCCATTGAGCCAGCCAAGAACTGCGGGCGAACACGCCTACAACAACAGCCACACAAGGACACGCGTGTTGGTAGAGCAGACATTTGGGACACTGAAATCCAGGTACCCCTGCCTGCATGAGTCGGGCGGCAGCCTGCAGTACCACCCAGTTAAGTGTGCCCATATTGTAATATCATGTATGCTGTTGCATAACAAATGTATCCAGAGAAGAATTCCTCTAAATGAGCCACTACTGGATAATGATGACCCTGTCGTTGATGATTATAGAGGAGACATCCGAACCGGGCTGGCTCGCCAAAGAAGTCTGATCGAAAATGTCTTTTCATAGGCCCTGTCTGTCTCTGTCTTTCTCTCTCAAATGCTTCATTCCCACTGGGAACATCCTTCAAGAAAGCAGCTACGTCAGAATAGCCTCCACCTTCCCCTATTCAAGTCTTCCCTCCTTGCTTGTTCAAGCCCTCCACCAGCACCACCCTCACACATACACTCCCCAACCCTATCATTAAATATTCCAAGTGCCTTGCCAGTCGTGCACTTCACTCATGTACACTTTCATGTGCACAGAATATGATATGTGATTAAACAATAAAGTTTCATTTGTGTTTGCTTATTTATCTCTGATATGTGATTAGACAAATAAAGTTCTTAAGTATGCGGGTTTATCTGTTTCCGACGGTGGAGGCGATGGTGGTTGCTGAGGTGGAGCCAGTAGTTGATGGAAATCCATACAAACAAAAAATTGATTACAAAATAAACACTTACTACAGTACACACAAATATCAATGTTTAGGAAGACGGTCAGCCCGTCGTCTGTTCTGTATTTACTTTCATTTTGTACTTTCCTTTTAACCTCTTCCTACTTGCTCTTCTTTCCCCCCAACTGTCAATCCCCTCGAATGAATGAATTAATGAATATAGTCTAAAGTAAAAGATTAAGTTGAGAAAACAAATTTACTTTAATCCTTAAACTTAGGTTTACTATAGTACTAAAAAAAAAAAAAATATTTGAAAAATCTTAACTTATTTACAAATAACCTATTTTTATATAATAAAAAAAATTTAAGCATTGAACCTGAGGTTTATAGAAAAAAACTTACAACTAAGAAGTTTCTAATTTTTCTTAGAAACATTCATATTTCATGTGACTACATGATCATGTCACCACATCTGATCTAACCATCTTGTTGTAGAAGTTTTTCAGCTTCTCCTTTCCAGGGAGAAGGAGTGGGATTCCGGGAGAATGTCCGCAAGACAGGGAGGTCGGGAAAGGGTGGAGAAATGAGACAAGGAACGGGAAGGGGCAGTAGTAAGATGGTAGTCCGTCCCTCAATTTGTCCTCCCTTTCCCGACCTCCCTCCCTGTCTTGCGGACATTCTCCCGGAATCCCCCTCCTCTCTGGAAAATATAACCTCCTTCCTCCAACAAATCCACATCCTACATCTGATCTAACTATCCTGCTGTAACATTCCGTTCTTTCCCCTTCCCTCACAATTTAACAAATTTTCTAAAACCCCTCCCCTTTTTATGCTTTGTCATAGTGCCATATGACCTCTGATGTCTGGCACATTCCTCTTCTTGGCATTAAATTAATCAATCAATCGGCATTCTCTGCCCGGGATTGGCAGATATAATTAGCTAGGAGGTCTAGCATGTTATGCAGAGCCTCCGTGTGGTTGCTGACGTTGGTGCTCATTCTTTCCATTTGGGTAGCAACCCTGTTCATAGCACCTCCCATGTTTCTGACCTCAGTGAGGATCCCCTCTTGAACTTCAATCATGTGAGGAGTTACCGGTAGTTCTGCCCTCATTGGCTGCCTCGTGCTGGGACGAGCAGCAGGCGTAGCTGCTTGAGGGGGAGATGGTGAGGGCAGCGGGCCTTGACGCCTACTGGGACCAGCAGCAGGTGGAGCAGTATGAGGGGGAGATGGTGTTGGCTGTGGCTCCTGACGCCAGCTGGGACCAGCTGCAGGTGAACCAACTTGAGGGGGAGATGGTGATGGCAGTGGCCCTTGACACCAGCTGGGACCAGCAGCAGGTGAAGCAGTATGAGGGGGAAATGGTGTTGGCAGTGGCCCTTGACGCCAGCTGGGACCTGCAGCAGGTGCAGCAGGTTGAAGGGGAGATGGTGATGACCATGGGGTAGAGCGCCTGCTGGGACCAGCACCAGGTGAAGTAGCTTGAAGGGGAGATGGTGATGACCATGGGGTTGAGGGCTGGACAGGGAGTGTCTGGTTTGAGGGCTGTGCTTTTAATTTAATAGCGCCACAAGAAATTGGAGCACGGCGTCTGTATTTTTTTTTTTTTCTTTTTTTTATGTTGGAGCCTATAGCGCCTGTAGGCTTATAGAGGTCTTGATGATGTTGGTTGAACTCGCCCGTTGGTGGCGTAGGCTGGATTCTTATAGTGACACCTGTGGTCTTAGGTGAAGATCCCGTTTTCTCTGACGTTATCTTCATTTTAGGCTCACGCTGTCCCTGGAGTTTTAGCGCATTTTCGTGACGTTCACCGCCCTGGTTCAGTCCAGTCCGGACCGGGTCAGGGTGGACTGATGGTCGCGAAAATACATCGAGACTGGCCCCGTCCCATTCGTCGTTCCAATTGGCTGGGGGATCGAGTGGGCGGTACTGAACTGAACTGTGGAGGCGGCAGGCGTCCATCTTGTCAATATCCTTTTTGTTGTCCGCCTTTTAACCTGTGCTGAAGACTTTACAACTACCACGCCTGTGATACTTTAGTCTTATGGTCGGCCATCATGGTGTTTCATGTCTTATCAGCAGCACGAGAAGCTCCTGGTCGTCTTCCCCGCTGACTGTAGTGCGCATGCGCCAGTTCTCCCCACACTGGTCCAAGGTGGTCCTGCTATCTGGGTCGGACCGGACTGGACTGGGCTAACCCGTTCTAGACTGCCTCGCAAAAACAGTGACCGCCCGAGACTAGCCCAGTCAAGACCGGGCCATAGCGGTCGCGAAAATACGCTATTTCTTCGTCGCACACGCAGACGGAGAACAGGTTATAACAGCATGCGGGTTTCTTCAGTCACTCGACAATGGATTTGACAGTTGCTCCTTGGTGGGACGTGAACTCAGGACCTTCTGCTCCCCTACCAGGCTCTTGAAAGAGTTGCCCCCGGCAGGATTCGAACTCGGGACATTGAGTTCAGCACTCCAAGACGCTAACCGCTCGGCCACCGCCTCCCCCGCGGTGGCCGTATACTGTTTGGTGGCTTGGATCTGACTGATGAGAGACTGGGAGGGATGACACATTAGCAGGTGGAGATGATACAGCCACAGATGTAAGGGCCGTACTATTAAACCTTCCGCCCGGGCTGGCGATCGCCTGCCGATGCTCCGCCAGGCGAACGCCAGCCTCAGGAAATCCTTACTTTTAAACACTGGCTTACGCCAACCCTGGTGAACGCCAGGGTTGGCGGACGTGAGTGTTCGCCAGCGCTAACCTTCTCATATTCTCGCTCGACTCGGCGAAATGGCGCTTGAAATCGCGGGAAATTCAAGTTTGTTTACATCTACAGTCGACACCACTGCTACGAGTGACGATGTTGGCTCTCTTAAGGCAACTCCTATATCCACTGTGGATAAGGGGATGCTCATTGACCTCATCCAGGAGTATATTGAAGGCATAAATGACAAAACTACCAAGTTATATGCCGTGATTGCTCTTGTAGCTACTCTTTTCCAGACAGTACTGTTATTAATAATTAAAGTTCGTTCATCACTGAACTAACGAGCAATAATATGTCATATGCTCTCTAAGGCAGTTGTGATATTAACCATTTAAGCTTATTTACCACCTAACTCGTGCAAAGATAGGGTATTAGTTCGGTAGTGGGCTTCCAAAAGTCCTAGGATTCTTACCTACATTTACATACGGTACTCCGTAGTATAGTGGTTAGCACGCTCGGCTCACAACCGAGAAGTCCCGGGTTAGATCCCCGGGCGGAGCAAAGATAGATGGGTGGTCTTTCTTAAAACCCGAGCCCCTGTCCACTCAGCAGTGAATGGGTACCGGGTGTTAGCCGGGGGTTTGTGACCCCCCTCCCGGGGTGGTGGCTTCGGCCAACATTAATTGCTGCAGCGGTAGATCACTACGGCTCTGAGGAATTATCCTCTAACAAACAAACAAACAAACAAACAAACAAACATCATCGTGTAGAATTATTCATTGTGAATATTTTGAACCCCATTTCCCATGGTGCAATTGAATAATAATGGTGTTACATGTACTACCGAAAATCTACCGTTATTTCAGCCATAAACTGTTAAGTTAGGTTAAATTAGATTAGGTTAGAGGTGGAGTTTGGTTTAGTAACAGATATCAAGAAAAAAAGAAAATTATCAATACTATGGCAGTGCGAAGCGGAGCAATTAAGGTTTGCGGGGCGGGGCGGGCACCCCCACACCTGTAAACAAACATTAATTTCCGACAAAAACGAGTGCCAGATTCATTCAAAACACATCAAAACTATTCAGGAAAACTAAGTTTCGACCTCGAAATCAGTGAATGCCCACTTCCGAAATTTTACCAAAGATAGTTCTGATATTTATAATTTAAACTCGCTCACTACTTATCTAACGTGCAACAATAGTTATATCATATACTTCCAGTAGTGATATTATTAAAGATCAATCACCACTTAACCTAAAATGCAACAGTCGATCATATACTTCCAGTAATTGTATTATTGAATATAATTTATCCCCGCTTAACCTAACATGCAGCAATCGATCATACTTCCAGTATCGATATTAAAGATCATCACTTTTTTTTTAATTGGGATTTGGCCTTAGTTGATAGGTTAAAATGTAGGGTTAGGTTAGTGAGTCTAAAGGTAGGGTTAGGTTAGTGAGTCTAAAGGTAGGGAGTTAATATTTTCCTATCCTATAGGTTACAGGGTGTTTCGTACAAAAGTTGTTTCGTAGCCAGGTTTTGTTAGTTGTTTCGTACACTGACTTTTAGTTTTTTTCGTACATTCGTGATGTCGTTTCGTAACTCTAGTTCAACTCTGAGCTGAGTGTATGAAACGACTATGGTTTCATATAGACTATGAAACAACTTTTTGGTGTACTAATCTACTGGTGTACGAAACAACTTGTGTACGAACTGACTGCACCCGCTCCTATACACTCTCCTTCCTACTAAAAGCATCTTATATCTCTCTGAAAGTAGTGATTTGCGACGGAAACTCATTGAGATAATGTTTCTCAGAATCTATTTAGGTAAACAGAAACCATTCATCATTTAACCTAACATCCCCACTTAACATGCTACACACTATCAGATACTTCCAGTAGTTATATGAATAATTAAATATAGTTCACCACTTAACCTAACCTGCTACACACTATCAGATACTTCCAGCAGTGATATAAATCATTAAATATAGTTCACCACTTAACCTAACATGCTACACACTATCAGATACTTCCAGCAGTGATATAAATCATTAAATATAGTTCACCACTTAACCTAACATGCTACAATCAATCATACTTCCAAGGGCAATTGTGATGTTAATAATTTAATCTCATTCACCACTTAACAAGTACAAAGACAAAACAATATATAGGTTTGTGATATTAAACATTAGGAAATGTTTTCAGTATGTTTTATTACCAACCAACTTTTAATTCCAACTCAGTCTCGCTCAGGAACAAATCTAGGCTGTCTTTCTGTCTTTCACAGTTTGTCTTGGCAATCTGATCCATTCTGCTTTGGCTGGATCAAGCACTTCTATATCTTCAAAATCTAGCAGTGCGTCCATAATCTGGAAAATAATATATGAAACATATAATAATCTAACATTCATTTAAATATACTGTAAGTGATTTTAAATCAGAGAAAATAAATCACCCAAAAATAAGTATCAGATAAATTCAAACATATTTTAAAACTATTCATGACAAAGTTTCGTCCTCAAAAACAGTAATGCGCATAAATGAAAATTTAGTTAGGTTAGTGAACTAGCAAGGGGGGTCCGGGGGGGCACAGGCCCCTAGTTATATCAGTAGGGTATTGTTCAATAGTGAGTATTGATTGAAACTGCATATTTACCCTTCTAATTGTAACAAAAGTTGTAACTCACTCAATTTCATCTGATTAACCAAATAAATAAAAGGTATAATATTTTACACTAGGACCAGCATTCCCTACACAATTGGGAGCATGGTTTGTTTACCTTATTGTATTCTAGGAAACTTTCTCTCAATGAGCTTCCATCGCAAATCATTACTTTTGGAGATATAATATAACATCCTATTTTTCGGGAGGAGAGAGACAAGTGTTTATGTGCACCTCCCTCTTCTTCCTCTTGTGACCTGCATCGCCTCTATTCTTCCCTTGCCGCGGACACTTTTTAATGAGGATTTGACTTTAGTTAGGTTAAAACATGGGGTTAGGTTAATGAGTGTATACACTCCCCTAGGAAGGGGAGTGTATGGGAGGGGATGCAGTCAATTCGTTCACAAGTCATTTCGTACACCAGTAGATTCGTACACCAAAAAGTTGTTTCGTAGTCTATATGAAACCATAGTCGTTTCGTACACTCAGCTCAGAGTTGAACTTTACTACTAGAGTTACGAAACGACATCACGTATGTACGCAAAACTCAAAATCAGTGTACGAAACAACTAACAAAACCTGGGTACGAAACTCCCTGTAACAGTAGGGTTAGGTCAGTTAATTTTCATATCTCCTATATGTTACAGGGAGTTTCGTACCCAGGTTTTGTTAGTTGTTTCGTACACTGATTTTGAGTTTTGCGTACATACGTGATGTCGTTTCGTAACTCTAGTAGTAAAGTTCAACTCTGAGCTGAGTGTACGAAACGACTATGGTTTCATATAGACTACGAAACAACTTTTTGGTCTATTAATCTACTGGTGTACGAAACAACTTGTGAACGAACTGACTACACCCCTTCCTATACACTCCCCTTCCTACTAAAAGCATCTTATATCTCCGAAAGTAGTGATTTGCGACGGAAACTCATTGAGAGAATGTTTCTCAAAATCTATTAAGGTAAACAGAAACCATACTCCCAAAGGTGTAGAGAATTCTGGTCCTAGTGTAAAAATTTACCAAATAAAACTTTACAGTGTCGGCAGCACACTATTATAAGCACGTCTCACGTGTAATGTATGAGGGTCAGAGGCCTCTGATATAGCTCAATGTAAAGACGCCATCACCAAAACATAACCTGATATTGTACAAAATAACACATTCAATTCTATCTGATATACAACAGAAATAAAATATTTTAGTGGCGGGAGCACAATGATATAGTCACGTCTCACTGAAATTCTTATGAGGGTGAGAGGACTCTGATATAGCTCAATGTAAAGATGCCATCACCAAAACATCCAATGTATACATTATATTGTGCAATATGGTCCCTAAACCAATATATATTGGACGAAAAGGCAAAATACACTCACCTCTCGGGGGGTGGAGGTGTCTGGTGCTGTCAGTTGCGTTGGAACCTCGATGGTGTTTTGAAAATAATATACATGACTTATTTTCCATGAAAGAACTTGCCATACACATATTTACCGTCGCAATAGGTTTCCTATATAATGAAATGCTTAGTAGTATTGTAAAAAGTATAAACTGAATGCAAAAAATGTTGATCGCCCGGTGAGAGGGACGTCTCACCAGAACTCTCGTTCGCCAGGCTATTCCAATACTTCTCCTTCGCCAGCCCTGGCGGAGCAGCGCCTGGCGGAGCGCTCGTGGAGTTTAAAAGTAAGAAATCACTGAGCGCCTGGCGAACGCTTTCGCCAGCCCTGGCGAAAGATTTTAAAAGTACGGCCCTAAGTGTGGCTAAGTGAGAGGAGGCACGCTGATGGGGCGACAGAAACTGTTCGATGCTGCCACCTTCATCTACGACTGAAAGAAATTAATCATCATCAGTATGTCATTCATACTTATAGATTCATGGTAACGTGGAATAATTCAGCTTACACACCCAATAGTGATAAATACATTATTTATTCAATGAACAAAACCAAACTAAAGGTGACTATGAAGGTTGCAGAATATTCTTAATTAAGACTTCTGAGGGGAATATTTACGTGAGATCCTTTAATTATCGATGAATGATGTTGATATTAGATACAAACAAGTGCTTGTAGGCCCTTCGGACCCATGTATTGATGTTTGTAGTAGTAGTATATTTTAAGCAACAATGTGAGTGCAAACTCCAATCGTGTTATTGCTGTCGTTGGTCACTGGTCAAAGTGCCTCGGGGTAGACCACCTACCACCACCGTAGCCTGCCACACCCCAGCCCCACGCTTGTCTCACCCCAGACCCACGCCTGCCTCACCCCAGCCCCACGCTTGTCTCACCCCAGCCCCACGCCTGTCCTGCAAGCACACACACACACACACACACCACACACACACACACACACAAACGGTAAGTCCATGAGTCTACGGAATTAGTGAAATCCAGCAAGACGTTACCGCAGAGTTCATTCTTGTAATCTAATCTCTGAAAAGTGTTGTTAGCCCAAAACCCCCCTTCAAAATGATTCAATCGACATGGGACCAAGCCGTTTACCACCTACTATTTATGTGCAATTTTTTGAGCCTACTCTCATCAAAATTGAATTTACAGTTTCGGCTACCTAAAACAGACAGACAGACACACACACGGCTACTCCTATAGTATATTAGATAATATTACTAAATGGTAATTATGCAGTTTCTACCAATACTGTTTCCTATTGACCAATACTCTCCTGACATGACATGAATGGCTGCGACCCACAGACCGACCTGCTACTTAACTAACCTGCTGGGCATTGATTACGTAACCTATCCTTACTGTGGGGGTTTCGCCCCCCTTGTGTTATTTTTTTATTTTTTATTTCCGACAGCTGTTGTATGGGTTAGAAATACTCCTTATGGTGAGAACCTTATGGTGAGAGGTGTTCAAGATACTTAAAACCACTGATCGTGTATTGGTTTAAACTGCACTTACATACCATATACAATACCATATAAATACATGCATTCACATATTTAGTTATTTCAAAGAAGACATGAGTTGATGTTCATAGGAATTGTTATAAAGTAGAGGAATTGACAAGAACTAATTAACTTTACTGGCCAGCAAAGTCGAGCTGCCGCAAGGGTACAAACCATTTGTGGGAAAGTCTATGAAAATTTTATCTATAATAAAAAAAGATTTATTGAGCGTAACTATTTAAAAAGCCTGTTATTACATAGGCTACCATAACATGCTAAGAGATAATAAGATATGGAGATATGTTTAATTAATTAGTTACCTGTGACCACCACCTGCTCTGCTTCTTGGTCTCTGGGCATGCCCTCCACAGCTTGAGGGTCCAGTAGCTGTGCCACTGCCTCCTCAGCATCGGTTAGGGTAGGGAATGTGCTTGGCCCACCACCTATACGAAATTCAAGATAGCGTAATTAGAGCCAGAAACAAAAATACTATTACCTAATGTATGTAAAAGATTTTAAGTCAATACCCGAATATATGTTACCAAAGCTCTTTCTCACCTGTGACGGTCAGCTCCTGTAGTATTCTCCAATTTTTCTCTCAGTGCTGCTTTTGAAATCCGTCAACTTGTTGCGTAGCTCGTCCACGGGCCTCACAACGCCACTCACAGCGTTGACTTCACTCCTCACAGCATCCCGGCCCAAGATTTTTCCTTTCCCCAGTGAGGCGTGGTACGAAATTGTCCCATTAACCCGGGAGCTTGCGGGGAGACTCTTAAGAGTTCCCACCGCGAACTGCGGAAGACGTCTTAAAGCAGAGCTTTTGAAACCCGTACCAAACGCGCGTTTATAGGCAGGCGGCTAAAAATTGTGTGGTATAGTACTACATTCAACTCCGACACCACTGCACTCCGCCCACGCCTCGCCCCGCACTCGTCAAGTACGCTCGCACCCGCACTCGTGCATAAAATGCAATTCTCTGAAGTCCATTTATGACGTACGACATACGCATGTCTCACTTCTCTCTCTCTCCATTCCTGACTCTATGTTATTGTAGACCTCTGTGGCAACGAACACCAGACTCCCTCCTATACATAAGGTTCAAATCCCAAGACCTCCATACGCCTGGGGGCGCCTACAAATTATCACGACAGCTGCATATGTTTACTGCCTTCACTCTCGTCCACGACTCACTCCTTGCCTCCCCTAACGCGTAAACCCACCCCCGTCCTCTCTCTCTTCTATCCCTGGTCGCGTGAAAATTCGGCAGGGAATCTCGCCGCTCGTGAACAATCTAGCCGCGCGGTGCATTTCGCTCCACATTTTTCACTACGGCCCGTCCCCCCCCCCCCCATACATTTTTGGGGTGGTCAAATATATCTGGGCCGTGCACGCAAGACATTCCCTACACGCTGATGTACTTTTTTATCGAAATTGGCAATGGGTCCCCAAAATCATCATCATCGCACAGTATGACCCTGTAGAACAAACCTGTGCGCACGTCTTAGGTTATAACATCCCACCTCTCCTCTATCACCTGCAACAATCGACAGGAGTTCTTCATTTGTGAAGTTGGACGGCCTTCTTACTGCTCCAGCCGCCAGCATCGACGGCAGTCGGCAGGATAAGAAGACGAAGATCATAGTGCAACTTCACGCACGGACATTTCATATGAGGCCATATTATTTCGTGTTTTTCCAGTAATTATCATGATTTTTTGTAATGAGATGAATAAATGTAGTAACAGCCGTGCAAAACGATCCTTTATGAAGGATCATCCACTCAGATAAATTACTTCCTTGAGGCTCATTTACTAAAATTAGGAGGTATGATACATCCATGACTAATATACTATGCGATTTAAGTGCAATTTGTTTATCGTATTAGCTAAATTCTGCACAATATATCAATGATACGAAAATGACGGCTAATAAAGTAGCGCATAAACCATTTGTTCTTTCAACTTCTTAGTGTCGCTATTTATCCTTTGTACTATATATTCACACGGTTTCCCTGACTCTACACCACTTCCTTATATGTTTGTTCTCGGAATACTTGCCGATTTGACACTTATCTTAGAGCAGATGTTTCTTAACCTGGGGTACCTGTACCACAGGGGTACGAAACCTTCCACCGTGGCTACGAGCCAGCTGACATAATTCAATGTCATTTTATAAGGAAGCTGGAATTATATATTTTAATTATTTTGTCTGTCACATAATTGGTCTTAACCACCTGGAGTCCAACGGTTCATCATTAAGTCATACTACAATATCTTGTAAAATCTATTATTAACCGGCCATATGTCGTTTCTCTTATTTTAACGTATCGTACGGGAGTTCTATACTCGTGTGGTACTGTTTCATGTGTCTGGTTGAGCTCGCACTGGCCACTGCCAAAAAAATAGCAGCATGCAAATCTCGGCCCGCGCCGTCGTGAAGGTTCTGCCCGCTCTCGCTCTATTCCACAACTCAGTGCGCACCAAGTACAGTCGCCCGCTCGGGTGACGGGTCCCTGAGGTGCTCTACAAAGCTGCTGCCTTGGTTTCGCATTTCACTTTCACCATTTCTCTGGACCTGACCGGACCACAATGAGCGGATTTAGTTCCAGTGTTCGTTGTTAACTGAGTTTCTGAACTGTAACACTGTGTACTGTGATTCTTTGCACCGAGGCGCTCCCCACAGGCTGTAGTGGCGCCCAGGGTACTTGTGTTTGTTACCCGCGTTGCTCACCGTTGTTTGCACATTCATTATGTCGCCCTTAGCGTCCCGTGGTGGTGATACGGAGTTGATACCCTGCTGGTCTGGCGTTAGACCAGTGACACAATGGGTACCCGCAGAGGGCAAGTTAAAAAGGCACTTAAATATGCCCAAACGCTCACTAACAACCCCTTGTGCATTCTTTTAGTACTCTGGGATACCTTCATCTTGTCCTGGTGACTAAATTTTTCAATTCCGTCTATACCGTTTCTACCATTTCCTTAGTTATCACAATATCTTTGTGATAACTTGGGAAATGGTAGGAAGGTATAGACGGAATGAAGATTTTAAAACTGAATGAAAGAATGAAAAAAAAATTACTGTCCTCCATTTAAAAAAACATCTATTGTAGGCCAGGAAAAAAACGTCTGTCTCTCTGAAAACGACCGGGAAGTTCTCGGTCCATTATAGTCCTGCAATTTTTTGTGGCAATTGGATTATAAATCTGGAGCTCATCTTGAAGAAATTTTCATCATCCTGGTAGCACTGACAGCACCAAATCTCGGCCGGCAAAGCCGTCGTGGAAGGTTCTGCCGCCCTCGCTCATACCACAACGCACAGTGTAACACGTCGTCCCCCCGTTTCCCTGCGGTGCTCTACACTGCCTGCCTTGGTTTTCGCCACTGTCACTTTCAACGTTTCTTCTCTGTACCTGACAGCACAGTGAGCATGATTTAGTCCCAGGCTCTGTGTTAACACTAGTTTTAACTGATTTAGCTGAAGTATAACACTGTGTCTGTGATTTCCTGTGACCGGGGGGGGGGGGGGCGGGCGCTCTCCAGGTTATAGGGGGCGCCCGAGGAGGTCCCTTGTTTGTGTTACCGCGTGGCTCAACGTTGTTGCAGATTCATTCTGTCGCCTAGCGTCCCTTGGTGTGAGACGGAGGTGACCCTGCTGTTCACTGGCATAACAGTGACGCAGGGGGCCCTCAGAGGGCTAGTTAAAGGTTAGCAAGCACCAGGTGGGAAACTGCTGTTAGGGACAGCGATGACCCTGCACGGGGCAGCTCCACTTGTGTCCTGCGACGCTCATAGTGTTGCGGGACACGCTGGTGTGGTAGCTGTATCAGAGTTTTTTGTTGTTGCAAGTTTGATAGTGGTCTTGATGTTATTTTACAACTATTACCGGTCCTTGGTCTTTGTGAGGACTTTAGTATTATTGTTCCTGTATTTCTTTGAGGCAATCTGATACTTTTTTCATCCACATTAATTTTTGTATGGACGTGAATGGCTCGTGTCAAAATGAAGCCGTAACTCCGACGGACAGAGATACATAGACAGCTCTTGAACTCTTATGCTCCAAGAGATCCAGGCAACAAGGTTGATCCCAGTCTTTCCGATGGATTCCTTGCACTCAGGCTGGACGATGATAACGCTGAAAAACAATTTAGCTGACATTACGATACTACTGGAACAAAATGGATTTGCTGACACTTATGCCAACCCGAACTGAATGTTCTAAACAATATCACAATAGCCAGGGTCGAGACTTTCCATTTACGAGATATGAAGATGATTACAAAATAAAAATTGAGAAAAAAGTTCCTGGATAGCGAAAGATGATAATATGAAAAGTACTTTCCCTAATTCCCTAATTTCCTGTTACTAAATTGCTTTCAAACACAATGTATTGCAAATAAATGCATGTGATACTGGACTGAGGACATTTAATCATGAGTAAGGTTCCTTGCACGTGCGTCACAGCCCTCGTTGTGGCAGGCGACAGCGCGGGAGATGCGAGCGTGAAGGACCAACAACTGCCTTGTCACTGTGTTTGCCCGCTTATGGTAATTTCCCTACCAATATATGCTAAATCAGTATAAATATACACTGTTTATATTTGTAAATGTTTGTTGTATAATACTTACATAAGAACATAAGACAGTTGCAAGAGCCGAGAGGCATACACTTGGTAGTTCCTGTTACCTAACAACTACCGTACATCCTCCTTTCATCCTCATCCTGAATCTATCTAGCCCCTCTTTTAAAGCTCCCTAATGAATCCGCACTAACTGCCTGTCGACTGAGTCGATTCCAATCATTCCCACCCTATTTTGTGAACCGTTTTTCCTCTTTTTTTCTAAAGCTATGCTTTTCCAGCTTAAACGTTACTTCTTGTTCTAACCTGGGTTTAAAAGCCGTAGGAACTTTCCTACCTCTCCTTTATTAAATCCCTTTATCCACTTATAAACTTCTCTCAATATCGCTCCCTTACTCTGCGTCTCTTCGAGTGAGTGGAGTAACTTTAAATCTTCATCTCTTTCCATAACTAATACGCATCGCTTGAATAATTTTGGTCATCCTTCTCTGCACTGTTTCTAACACTGGCTATATCCATCCTTAATATGGAGACCAAAACTGAACCACATAGTCTAGGTAAGGTCTGACTAGAGCCCAGATAAAGCTTTAGAATGGTGGTGAAAGTGAGTGGAATGGTTCTCGTAGACAGTAGTTAGTGCGGAGTCATGTAGGGAGCTTTACAGTGGAGCTGGATAGTTCATGGATGGATGAAGGTGTGATGTAGGTATTGTTAGGTGACAGACTACCACGTGTAGTCCTACGCGGCTCTGTAGCTTCCCTTATGTTCTTATTTCTAGAATACTAACGCATTTTACTTTTAACTTCTGTGATCATCCTAACACTGCTATGCTCTATTTCTGGCCTCAATACATTGTTTTCCTAGGTGGAGTTCTGGGCTCACCATCACTCCAAGATCTTTTTCCACCTTTGGGATCTTTTCAGCGATACATTGCGTATGGTTTATCTATTACAGGTTTTTTTCTACCAATCTCATAACGCGCACTTATCATAATTAAATTCCATCTGCGTCTGCTGGCCCCTCATTACGTTTATTAAGTCTCCCTGCAATCTGTTTACATCAGACTGTATCCAATAATCCTACCGTACCTTAGTATCGTCACAACTTGCCTGATATCACTGCTAATCTCACTATCCAAGCGTTGATGTAAATAAAAGATAGTAATGGCCCCAAGATACAGACCCTTGTGGAACGCCACTTTCACCTTTTTTCCTATCAGATTAAGAAACCATTAATTTTAAACCCTTTGTTGCCGATTACTTAGCCAAGCTTATTTCAGACGAAGAACCTTTCCATCTGGTTTCATGTGCCTTTAACCTTATTTAAGAGTCGCTCGGTGTGGGACTTTGTCAAATGCCTTACTAAAGTCCAGATATATTTATATCATAATCCTATCATTATCTGCCATCTCGCATAAACTTCTATAAAAACTCAATAAATTGTTGTGGCATGACCTAACCTTGGTGAATTCCATGTTGTGAATCAAACGATGTTTTTCTAGATTGTCTTTGAAGGTGGAACTGGTTGGTGGATTTGTTTCATCAATGTGGTCTGGTTTTTTATTGCTGATTCGCAGTTTGGGTTACGTGATTTTTTATTGTATTTTCTTGTGAACCGCAATCTGTTGTCAAACCAAATAATAATCATTGAAGTGATTTTCGGCTCACGCAATGCAAACCATGGGGACTATGAAAGCGGCATAGCTTTTATATTACCATTCATCAAAGGCTATTAACATTGCACTGCACTGTGCACAGCAAATATGTGGTGCCCCGATCCCTATCTTGGTCTCCTAATTTACAGTCAAAATATTACTTTTTGGCACTTAATCTTTTTGTTGTTATGTTTCTACGTAGTGACTTAGTGTTATTGTCCACAGATATAGCAGAAGTTGCCTGGGTGGATTTTACACAATCACTTCTATTTGATGCCATTTTAATTACATACAATCCATATGCTGAAAAAACGTCGAAAGTAATTATTAAATATGTGCAAATAAAAGACAATACATACCGTAGTACAAAACAAAAATGCTATAAAAACCCAAGTTTACCACATCCCATTTCATTACTTGCTTACCAGCATGTGATCTTTCCACAACCATTCTTCTGACTCACGTAGCGACTGACCGTTGGGCCGTTACTATGCTCTTGAACCTATTTGTTGAGAACCGGGATAAAATTTTATTTATCAAATCGTTAGAATTTGTATATGTTGGCAAAAAATTTCCTACAACTTGAAAGCAAGTTTCATATTACTGGCAGTACGAACGATTAAAACCAAAATCTGGACGTGGTAGGACTTTTGCGAAGTGATTTGCATTTTACACAAACTATAGACGTGATAGAAAAAATATAATTATTAGATTTAAACAGCATATCGAAATTATCTAGGACACCTAATTGGTATTCTGTACCAAATCTTTGTTGCCTAATATAATTCCTGGTCCATGGCCTCAGAATTTCACCAATTTTGTTTTCACCAGTTTTCAGAAATCGTGGCGTTACACGGGGGGGGGGGGGATGGGATCACGAATCAGCTCTTTTGTTTACTATATTAGGTACCAAAAGCAGTTTTTTGAGCCTTTGTAAGCTTGAATTACCCCCGTAAATATATATTGTACGCCCTTTTCAAACCAAACAAATGCTTTCTGTGAAAAAATTATATGAACATGTATATTTTTTCTTCGGAAATGTACATTGTTTTGAGGATCAAATACATCCTGTTATAATACAACTCGACTAATTTTTAGGCTGTTTATAACGTAATGGTCAAATATTACCTTTATCGCCTTTCTCTATTTTTTAGTATGTAACTTTTAACCCTAGACCAAATATACCTTGAATACTTGTTAAGCTCAACGAGATCTACCCTAAGCAGCAATCCGTTTCTTTTTTGCTTACACTGATCTTGAGATATAACAGTTTTTAATATTTTGTTCACTGTTCAGTTGTTCACTTTCATGTTCATGAATGTTTGTTCATGTTCACTTTCCAGCAGCTTATTGACGCACCATACATATAACTTTTATCCAGCAAACATTTATTTTATGTCTTGATGGAGAGCATCTATGCAGAAATCGTATGCTACTATTATAAATGCAAATTTATTATTAGCAAGAGTTTGACACATGTATGACTCCGTCACCTGGATTTCTGGAATATATTTTTTTTCGGAAATGTACCCTAAAAACACACTTATTGCGCTCATTTCTCAATGGAATTTTAATCTGCTTACACCACAGGGAAGCCTGTTGAAATCGTGATTTTGTTTCATCTAAAACGTTTTCCAAAAAAAAATCCGGTTCTTGAGATAATAGGGCAACATTGTGTTTTCCCATTTTCCGCAGCCTCGTACTGATACATTCCACGGCTTAACGTTTTTTTTTTAGGAAACAAATGCGCTTCAGTCTCTCAGATTCCGTGTCAGAGACTAGACGTACAATAAACAGCAGAGCCGACCGGACACCCCTGCCGCTATTTTTTTCCCCAGAAGGAAAAATATCCCCACGGATTGACCAAAGGCCACATTTTTTACCCTAGTTAGTAAAATTCGCAGCGCCTCCGTCTGTCCTCCCTCCCACTACTCTCTCTCTCTCTCTCTCTCTCTCTCTCTCTCTCTCTCTCTCTCTCTCTCTCTCTCTCTCTCTCTCTCTCTCTCTCTCTCTCTCTCTCTCTCTCTCTCTCTCTCACACACAAACACGTAATATTGGAAATATAATATATTCGTAAATACATAGATATTATTTCAGCAAGATTAGAAAGTGGAGAGAGAGAGAGAGAGAGAGAGAGCGAGAGAGAGAAGGAGGAAGATGAGAGAGAGGACGAGACGAGATTAAAGGATTTGAGCGTCAGATCAGGTCAGCTGCGACCGCTCTCTCTCTCTTTCTCTCTCTCTCTCTCTCTCCTCTCTCTCTCTCTCTCTACATCCCCCTCTCTCTCTCTCTCTCTCTACCCGCCAGGGTGACGCGGTGGTAGAATCACGGACTGGTGTTGCAGAGTCCCTGCGCCATTCGATCAGCGGTTTGAGTCCACCAAATTCGTCCTGGTGTGGTGGCGCTTTGTATAGTCAATAACCTTGTAGTTGGTACTTGCAAAGTGTCTAGACAGGATCAAAGTATCTTATCTTATCTCTCTCTCTCTCTCTCTCTCTCTCTCTCTCTCTCTCTCTCTCTCTCTCTCTCTCTCTCTCTCTCTCTCTCTGAATAGTTATAACGTAATTTTCTTTCTTAAAGTCTGGATAAATTCATGGATGGGGAAGAGAGGTGGATATAGATAGAGTTAGATAACAGGAACTACATCGTGTAGGTCTCACGGCCTCTTGTAGCTTCCTTACTTTCTTATGTTCTTATGTTCTTATCTCCGTTTGAACACCAGCTTCCAAGATTTAGCATACAGGTTTGAATTATCTTCATCTACATTGTCCAGGATATTTTATAAATGGTTTAATATAGCTGATGCATAATTTAAAAATTCAATTGTTTGGCAAGGAAGGGAAGATCTGAGGCAAACAATGCCGGTGTCGTGTGGGCAAGTGTCTGTTTATGAGGGAATGTCTGTTTACTAACAAAGGCAAAGAAAACGGGAGTTGAGGGGAATAACTATTAATTTTGACAGGATTTTCTTGAAAATAACATTGTGATTCCCACACAAAGTTACTATTATTAAAGTAAACCTAAACCTAACCTAACTTAACGTTTTTCTAACCTTACCTAACCTAGCGGTCTGCCGAAAAGGGAGAGCGCGTGGAGAATATGCCGCCTGGACATGCCTTTGTTGATCAAGTCAAAATTAGTAATTACTCAACAACTTTTATTTGCCTTTGTTAGTAAACAGACATTCCCTCATAAACAGACACTTGCCCACACGACACCGGCATGCTTTCAAAGGAATTTTGGCAACACTGTTGCAGTCATAATTGACTGTTTTGAAGTGACCTTGGCAACTCCGTCTTCCCTCTTAGCTAAAGGCGGCGTCACACTAGCACTTTTCCGTCTATTTTTTCCAGCAACTTTCTAAAAACTAACAATTTTTTTACTGCAAGCCGTCACACACACAATCGTTTGCCTGCACTGCCAGTCAGCTGTTCCTGCGACTGTAAACAAACATGGCTCCGACGCCAGGGCAGGCTAGAGTACCTTAGGGCAGGCTATCGCTGGTATACACTTAATTATGTGTATTATCAATCGTAGACGCGCCAAACAAGTTAAAATACATACACATATATACATAAAAACAGTAATAGATGAGCGGGCATCAGCCCGCCGCTGGAGCCGAATCATGCGAGTCATGCGAGAGACTGTTGCCTGTTTTATAAAACTGGCTTTTAAATGTATCTACATGTGCAATAGTCACTTGAATATTTTTCATACTTTCAAATGTATTGAATTATATTTTGCAAAAAAATCCTGATTTATATCGAATATCTTTCAAAGTAATCACTACCGTAGATAACAGTGAAGTCGCCAGTTCTACGTTTCTTTGTTATTTACAGAGGTGTGGTGGCGTTAATACTTACATTGCTACATCCATGATTTCAGGAAAGTTAGAAGGGGCTATCTGGAGAGTCTGTGTCATTTTGTGTCTTCATCTGTGTCATATTAGGGCTATAAATGAACAAATGACAAAAATAAAACCGAGTGGCGACCTCACTATACCTACTACAGTAAAGTCGCCAGCTAGTATTTTAACCCAACAGTTGAGTCGCCACTCTGGGGAATTCAGGGAGATTAGAGGTAAAGTAAAACAAGTCTCTATATATATTAGCTGCGGAAGATGCTTGGATATATAAAAATTCCTCTGCCAACGTGAAAATTAATTCTATTCAAGTTTGAAAGATCTGGCAAGTCTGTGTCCTGTCGCCCGAAAAGCTACTGTTTACTGTGTCATCGCGCGAAGAAAAACGTGAGAAGCAAAATGCGCAACAGTTATATTTGCAGCTACAAGGCATAAAACAACGCTGAAAGAGGGTAGATTATACAGTCATGATATAAACTACTGTGTAACATCTTCAGTGGCACATAAAAATCAGTAGTGATGCTATAATTCGTAATATTTGGCGCCTGGCGACTTCACTGCAGGTGGCGACTTCACTGTTATCTACGGTATGGATTTTGATTTGACTATGAAAGTTGTCTTCAACTTTCCATATCAAGACGATCACGATCGTCTGACTCAGACTGACTGATTCAGACGGACTAACTAGTCAGAGCGAGAAAAAACCAACGGAGATCGTCTAACTAGACGGAAAAAGTGCTAGTGTGACGCCGCCTTTAGGCAGCAATTTGGCCACACTATAAACACCACAACACCATGAAATTCCTCATAGGTACTCCTGCTGTATGTATATCATTCATATCCAGAGGTTGGGGAGGTAGGGTGAGTGATAAAACTATAACTGAAAAGTCTGGTATTCTGGAAAAGTTGCTACCTGGGGATGCTGTACTTGCAGATAGAGGATTTAGCATTGAAGAAAGCGTTGGGATGTACTGTGCACGATTATATATTCCAGCTTTTACTAGAGGAAAACCTCAATTGTCTGCAATTGAACTTGAAAGTACAAGAAAAATTGCAAATGTACGTATCCACGTGGAACGAGTAATTGGGTTAGTACGTAGAACGTATACGATTCTCCAAGGTCCACTTCCACTTGAGTTGGTAAAAAATGTTAATGGCAATGATGCAATCCTAGATAGAGTAGTTAGAATATGTTGTGCACTCGTGAACTGCTGTCCAAGCATCGTACCACAGTCATAAGACAAGTTTTATGTGTTGAGATTATCCACCAAATATCAATCATATCAGTATTAGTCATTATGTTGCAATTAAGTAAAGAGTAGGAAACAAAGTTATATAGTTTGATTATTCTAATAAAAAACTATAAAATAAATCCAAATACATACACATGCAAATACATACACATACACATGCAAATACATACACATGCAAATACATACACATGCAAATACATACACATGCAAATACATACACATGCAAATACATACATGCATCACATGCAAATACATACACATGCTTCACATGCAAATGCATTACACATGCAAATAAATGCACATGCATCACACATTCCTATCTTGTATCGTACTCTCCTTCATCCTGTGTCCGTCCTATTGTGTTGTGTTTTCCGTTCACGTCCTTTTGTCCTACCATTTCCTGGCGAATGCCCCCAATGATTGATTGATTGATCTCAGTTACTCACTGTCAAACGCTTGTATACACATGTGCGTGTGTACGCTTTGCCTAGCAGCTCAGGCATGACACACTTATGAAATATAGTTTTAGCTTTTGTGGTGATGACCTCCCATAGCTGCTCATCCGCTAGAATCCTCTGAGTAACCACAGAACTGGGCGTCCACAACACAAAATCACTGTATTTTCTACCGCTCAGATGTATCTGCGTCTGGACATGAAAAGAAAGGGGATTTCAATAATTTATATGGCGCTCTTCATAGACTGTTCTGGTGTATGTTTGTTAACCTGAAGCACCAGCTGAAGAATGAAGGCTGTTTGTCCCTGATAGTAATATGGGTGGGTTTTTTTTAATAGTAGGTTATCTGGACTCAGGAATGACGATTTTGGTAATGGATCCTTCCCTATTGTAACCTCACGTAATGAATGTGGACACTGGAAAAAATGCATTATTAAGTAAGGGAGGGATACCATGAAAACTACGTCACCTCCAATAACTTATAATTTATAACACCAAGATAAGATACTTGGATCCTCTGTATACCATTTGCGCATACTACAAGAAAGGTTAACTGACGCCTCTAACACTGAGACACCGTAACGGGCTGTTCTGATACTAAAGCTAATGAATGTATTGCTTCTCAATGAAAAATCAATCATTGCAAATGTATGAGAAAAGGCTTTGCCAACATTCATGTACTGATAGACATAATGTTAATATCTAGTTATCACAACGAATCAAGATCTCACCACACTATATAAGTGTTTATTAATATTAACAACTGGGCATTATCTTCAACAGTGTAAGTCTCATACTGTACCTTTATCTCACACACGCCATCTCCACAGCAGGTACATGACACCATACCATCGGGTGAGGCACCTAGGTGAGGATACATAGGATGGATAATCAATCCACTCTCATCAATTTTGAAGTCCACGTGACTTTCACCCATGGCAGCTCCATACTGAAGTCGGGCCCTCTCCTCATTGTTGCACCCCCATCTAAAAAACATTTTGGCCTGTCAATGTACATTATATAAATACTACATATGGTTTGAACAATGAAAAAAATAAAGTAAAGAATCAAGATGCCTTACAATAGTTATCAATGTTATGATGTCCAAACAATTACTGTTCTGCAACATAAATTTTTTATTTTGCTCTTTGAACCAACTTACTTTGTTGCCTCAGTCTGTAGAGAGGATTGTTTTGGGTAGCAAATCCTTTGCAGTAAAGAGAGGGATGGATTTGATGGGTTGGTGGAGCATGCAGCTTTCATATTAGAAGCAGTTATTCGACCTGCTCTATATTTAAACCAATTATTAGAAAGCACCTGTCCCCGATTGCATTTCTCAACATTACTGGCCATCACTTCCGGGACAGTAATAGGGGTTTCTACAGCCAGATCAAATAATTCTTGATCCCTAAGTGATCTAGCTGAACAACTATAGAGTGTGACGTCCTTATCGAACAAGGCCAAAGCAACAAGCTCTTCAAATAAGTACCAAAGGTGACTCAACATCTTCTTCAGTGCTGCCTCTGCCACAGGCTTGTTGATGGTCGAGTAGGAGTCCAGAGCCTGGAGCAGCGCGAGATCATTGCGCGGAGCTGCAGATGCCAATGGTGCCTCCATCCATGCCTTGCTGTAAATCTTCGCAGTGAATACGGAGACGCTCCGGAGGCCTTGCTACTCCTTCGTTGTCAGCGTGAACTGCTTCCGGAACATCCATACCTTGAGTGAGTAGATGACCTTGCTCATCCATCTGGCGTGGTGCATTGGGCCTGGTGCAAGGAACCGCACCCCGCGCGGGGGTATACCGCCGATAAAGATAAGCGTCAGTTCCAGTAGCTCCCTGTAGTCATCTCGGGAGTCCCGTGCGTTCATCCAGAGCCTTTCTGAACCACTCGGCGTCAACTTCCAACAGGAGAGGGGCGACATCTTCTGTCGATGCGCCGGTCACATACTGTTGCTGATCGATGAACTCCCACTTTGCCTGGAAACGCCGAAACAGACCGACGTCTGGCCCTGAGGTAGGTCCCATTGCAGACAGGAAGACAGCCCCAATCACAAGCTCCAGGACGTGGTGCCGGCAGGCAAAGTAGAGCAAGTCCTTTTCGAGAGCTCGCTCAATTAGAGCACATGCGCCCTGGTGATGGCCAGTGTTCGCTGCGGTGGTGTCAAATCTCATGCCGACGATTCGGTTGGTCAGTCCCCATTCTTGCACTGCGTCGACAACAGCGCGAGCAACATGAGTGCCTCTGCCACTGGGGAGCTTGGCTGCTCCGAGGAGCTGAGATGCGCTCTTCCCCGACACCAGGATTGGGAGACGATCGACGTGTTCCTTGGTAGTGAGGTCCATCATCAATTTTCCATCCCAATGTACTATGAGAGGACCGTCAGACTTGATCTCCGCTTTCACAGAATATACGTGGCGTTCGCGAAGTTTACGGCGATGATCGCGGATGGAGCTTCGGTTGATATTCAGCTCCTCGGGGTTTTGGCCCAGAGAGCGTGTTGTCTCTGTCAGGACGTAGAGAGCTGCACGGTCGCTCACCTTCGCTCGATCAAGGGATGCTGCTGCGCCTGGCGTCACGACGTTTTTCAAGCCGCGCTTTGCTCGTTTCGGCTCGGTGGGGCCACTGGCCCTGCTGTGGGAGCTTCGAGTGGGGACGGGGCTACTGACAGGAGTGCTGCTGCTGCTGGATGATTCCAATTCCGCAGTCGCCGACGATGTTGCGGCTTCGTAAAGCGCCTTCTCCTGCCTTGATGTCTGGGCCGCGTGGCGTTCTGCAACACGCTCCTCAAGAGCAGCTTGCACGGGATCAACGCCGCCCATCCTCCCACGTCGACCAGGCTCGCGCTGGGCGAGGAGGAAGTCCTTGTCCTCCGCCTCTGTCATTATCGCCATGGCATTTGCATGGGCCACGTCGAACAGGTCATTTAGTTTCTCACCAAACTTCTTTGCTCGCTCACTTTGAATAGAGGTAGTGCGCTTCTTGTTCTTCCGGATAAGGGCATATTCTTTATGCAGCTTCTGGATCTTGGTGGCCACCTTATCAATTCGTTGCATTGGAATTCTTGCCCTAGCCCAGACTTCTTCAACAATGAGGGAGACCTCGTGTGCCGAAACGCGGATCGTCTTATTCTGAACATCGAGCTTGTAAATAACCAGACCCAGGACTTCTCTCGCAGATGGTAGTTGGGCTCCAGGGATTGTTTCCAGTGGTGCCACAAGGTACCGTTTCTTCGTATTAGTGGTTGCCATCACACACAAAGACAAAAAAGCACGTCTGGAAAAAAAAATTGTACTACTTAAGACGGATGAAAACAGATGAATTATGTTATCATTGAGACATTTGCTACAATTAACTTAGAAAGGCATTCTAATAAGGACCGCCTCGGGCATTTGTTCGTTACAAAGCCCTCTTTGCCGTTTAGCACTACATTGCCTTCAGGGTGAAACTTCAAGGTCATTGAGCACCAGGTAAATGTCATACTATTTTGATAAAATTTTGTCTACAGTGTTTTCTAATGAAGTGTAACAGGAATCCGAGTGGGGAGCACTATTTTTACAACTTTCATTTTTAACGACCACCCTAAGTGATGGTCGGTCGTCTCAGATCGCATGAACGCTACCGCCAGTGATAGCAGAAATAGTTTGTCGCCGGCGCACATTGATATGCTGATATTCATGAACTCACTAGAGCGCGATGCTTGGTTTGGTCAGTAAACTAAATTTCTATTTCTCTGCTATGCTATATACAGAGCTGGGCACTAAATACATTAAATGTATCAATGTAATGTAATACTAAATACTAAATACATGGGAGAAATGTATTTATATACTAAATACATTTTACTAATGTATTTAAGTACTAAATACTAAATACATTAATTGTATTCAAATACATTTGAAAATACACAAATTGTTATGCCATGAATTAAATCATTAAGTTTCGAAAGTACTAGTCCGAATACTAGTATTCACTTATTTAATAATAAAATCTCCAGAGGTACAAAATTATGAAATCTAAATTTCCAAAATCTCAAAATCATAAAAGTTTGCACACACTTTCAACAATATGAAATTCTTGGAGCTAAATACAGTATAGAAATGGCTGGAGGAAGCACCGATTAGTAGTGACCGATGAGAACAGAATCCCAGACACGCTTATCAGACAGCAGGACAGGAACTGAACTTGTCGTTAGAGCTCTACCCCCCTGTCCCACGGCACACACCAGCCCGTCGCCACCCACCACCTTTGCTCCACCTCCCTCCTCCTCATTCCCCAATATCCTTGCTGTGGTAAATGCTATAGATATAAATATGATAAGAAATTAGGACGGAGAATGTGTTCTTTGGTCATTTTGTCAAAGGCAAATAAAATGTGTTAATATTATCATCTCACCTGGCTATTTAATCTTAATCTAAATATCTCTAGAAATGTCAGATTTTTTTGTTATTTCCTTAGGATTTCCTTAGATTTTGCGTTTCCTTAGAAGTTTCCTTCTCAGGCCTAAATGTCCTTAAAATAAGGACATTTCCTGAAAGTGGAAACACTGGTTCACTGTAACATCAGGATTGCCAGATAGTTGGGCGGGTTTATGGCCAAATTAACTGAAAAAAGTAAATAAATAGAGTAAAAAAGTATTTACATTTTTATATTATATGTATATAAATACAATGTATTTAAATACTCATTAAAGTATTTAATTACTCTATTAAATACATGAAAACTAATGTATTAATAAATAGATTTCTTAATACACAAATGTATTTAAATACAGCCCAGCTCTGGCTATATATCTATCTAAACTGTCTTTCCCAAGAATCTCAGGAACTCTTTGTCCCAAAATAAATGTTAAAAGTAAATTTGAATCAAATTATTGTTAGTTTCCTTATTTAGAGGTTACATTATACATACTAATTATTGATACCAAAAAAAAAATGGCCTACGCCACATAAAACTTTATGTTAGAGGGGTCTATGCTGTACGGTAGGGGTTACGAATTGTAAAAAAAAAAGATGGCCGACGCCAGGGCGGATTTATGGTGTGCGGGGCCCTAGGCCGGTGGGAGTGCAGGGCCCTGAATGAAATGTGGGGTAAATTTATAGTCCTTTCCTGCCATCATTAGTGTTTCTTTTTTCTCCAGACCTTCACAGACCCCTTCAGATACCTCTAAAGCGTAATTATAAAGATGGGAGAGATGCCCCCTGAAACTCCCCTCCCCCCTACATTACCTCCGCCCTGGCCCCCAAAATAATATTTCTAACCTAACCTCACTACAACCTAACCAATAACTTCCTAACGAGATATAAGGGTGGGAAAGGACTACAATTTTACCAGGTTAGGTTAGGTTAGGTTAGTAATTTATTTTTTATTTTTATTTTTTAATCTCTCCCCCACTTTAGTATAACGTTTTAGAGGTATCTGAAGGGATTTGGGAAGGTCTGGAGAAAATAAAACCACTAATAAGGGCCGGAAAGGACTCTAGAATTTTACCAATTGTGGTTCAGATTTCATATTAGTTTAATTGAAACTTTTTCCACCCATAATTTACATTATGTTGGTACTAATTTGTGGCATATTATGGTACATGCAATGTAACAGTGTTCGAGCAAATAAGAAATGTCCAGCATTCAGATTTTCATTGAAAACATATTTTTTCCTCTGGGGTGCGGGGCCCTTGCGGGAGCGGGGCCTAGGCCATGACCTACTCGGTCCCCCCCTAAATCCCCGACGCCACAGGAAACTTTATTTTAGAGGGGTCTATGCTGTACGGTAGGGGTTAAGAATTGTAAAAAAAAGAAATGGCCGACGCTATAGGAAACTTGATTTTAGGGGGGTCGATGCTGTAGAGGTTAATAATTGTCTGAGAATGGACAAGTAAAAAAAAACACGAAAAAAGCAAATACCGGTATTTTGGCACGGTATCGGTATACCGTGTATATATACCAACAATATCGATATATTGTCACTTGTAATGCAGTCTTTTCGATATTTATTTCAAGTTCTTAAACAAAATGTCTCTTTTAATTTGGCATGTTTATTACTGCAAAGGTTGTTGTCACAAATCTCAAATCACAAGTCCCAAATCACAAAGTTTAGATCATGCTGTCCTGCCATGGAACAGATCCAGCAGGGGAGTTGACCCAATGCCTCAGGAGTTTGCGGAGCTTCTTGCCCTCACGGTTGTCACGGTTGGGTCCCTGGGCTACTCTGCAGTCTTGCATGTCTCGGCCCTGTCTCCATGCTCCGGGAACGTCATTGTGGTTGGCATCATCTCTGTCCACCAGGCGGTTCTGCATTCTGGGGTATCTAATGCGCATGAGATTATGGAGGCAGATGCAGGCAGTGGTGATGAGACGTACAGTCCCTGTTGTATGCTGCATCGTCGTCAGGAGGACTTGGACCCGATTGGCAAGTATGCCAAAGGCATTCTCCACCACACGACGAGCCCTGGAGAGCCTGTAGTTGAAGATCCGCTCCTCCCTCGTCAACCCTCGCTGGCTGTAGGGCTTCTGGACATTGGGCCTCAGGGCAAAGGCATCGTCACCTGAAAGCACACAACACAAAGATAAAACATTAGTATAATGCATGATAATGAATGATGGTAAATCACCAAATGAGATGTCATGTTTTATTTATCATACTCACCTATGAAGAAGTAGGGGACGTCCTCATTGTCACCAGGCAGGGCACTAGATTGAGGTAGATTGAGCCTGTCGGCGACAAGTGCTTCCTTCAGGTCGGACTCATTCCAGATCTGAGCATGACCTATGGCCCCTCGTCCTCCTAGGTCGACCCACACAAACTTGTAGTCAGAATCCACCAGAGCGAAGAGGACGACGGAGAAGAACTTCTTGTAGTTATATGATATAATAAGGATTATGATATAATATATCTGGACTTTAGTAAGGCATTTGACAAAGTACCACACGAGCGACTCTTAAATAAGGTTAGGGCTCATGGTATAGATGGGAAGGTTCTTCATTGGATCAGAGCTTGGCTACGTAATAGGCAACAAAGGGTTACAATTAATGGTTCCAAATCTGAATGGGGACTGGTGACAAGTGGAGTTCCACAAGGGTCTGTTTTGGGCCCATTACTATTTTTGATTTACATCAACGACTTGGATAGTGGGATTAGCAGTGATATCAGCAAGTTTGCTGATGATACTAAGTTAGGTAGGATTATTGGATCACAGTCTGACGTAAACATATTGCAGGGAGACTTAGATAAACTTAACGAGTGGGCAGTCAGATGGCAGATGGAATTTAATATTGATAAATGTAGCGTTATGAATGTTGGTAGAAAAAACCCTGGTAATAGATACACCATAAGCAATGTATCGCTGAAAAGATCAGAAGGTGAAAAAGATCTTGGAGTGAGGGTGAGCCCAGACCTCCGACCTAGGAAACAATGTATTGAGGCCAGAAATAGAGCTAATAGAGTTATTAGGATTCATTACCAGAAGTGTTAAAAGTAGAAGTGCGGAAGTTATCTAAAGCTTTATCTGGCTCTAGTCAGGCCTCACCTAGACTATGCCAGTTCAGTTTTGGTCTCCATATTACAGGATGGATAAGTGTTGTTAGAAAAGTGCAGAGAAGGATGACCAAAATGATACAGGATGCGTAACTTTAGTTATGAGAGGAGATTAAAGTTATTAAAATTACACTCACTCGAGAGACGCAGAGTAAGGGGCGATCTGATAGAAGTTTTTAAGTGGATAAAGGGATTTAATAAAGGAGAGGTAGGAAAAGTTCTTACGGCTTTTAACCAGGGTAGAACAAGAAGTAACGGATTCAAGCTGGAAAAGCGTAGATTTAGAAAGGAAATAGGGAAAAACTGGTTCACAAATAGGGTGGTGAATGAGTGGAATGGTCTCAGTAGACAGGTAGTTAGTGCTGAGTCATTAGGGAGCTTTAAAGGGGAGCTGGATAGGTTCATGGATGGGGATGAAAGGTGGATGTAGGTAGTGTTAGGTGACAGGAACTACCACGTGTAGGCCTCGCGGCCTCTTGTAGTTTCCTTATTTTCTTATGTTCTTATGTTCTTATGTAGTTGTAGTATGTCGACCCAGACCCTGGAGGTTTCTTGCATTTGATGTGCTTGCCGTCAAGGGCCCCTAGTGTGTGTGGGAAGTTCCACTTCTGTTGGAAGCCATCAGCTATCCTCTGCCAGGCAGCAGCAGTGCAGGGGACAGACATGACCTCTTCCAAGTACTCATCTACTATGGCCTGGCAAACCTGAAATGACCAAAGAGAAAACATATTAAGTCATTTAGAACCATCACAGTGTCTCAAGGAAAGTTCACATAAATGCCACATCAAAGTTGAATAAATGATAATTACCTCTCTGACAATGATGGAGATGGTGTTGTGTGGCACTCTCCAACCATATCTCATGTCCATGTACTTGGCACCAGAAGCTAGATGGCGAAGTGTGATGGCCAACTTCATCCCAGGAGCAATAGGGTCTCTCATCCAGGTGTACTTCTTGGCAATGCAAGGGCACACACGATTCAGAATTTCATCAAACATCGCAGGAGGCATTCTCATGAAGTTACAGAACGCCGTCTGGTCCTCTCGCCGCAGCTCCACCATCAATTGGTCATACAAACCAAACTGCCTGCGTCTCTCAGGACCAAGCCGCTTCTTGGACCACACCTGCCTTCTCTGTTGCCTGCGTTGCCGCCTCCGGGCGGCAACATTCCTCTGGAGGGCCATGTGGGCATTCTGCAGGTTCAGATCTGCCTGCAGTAAAGCTGCCCTATATCGAAGTATAGCTTGGACCTGGTTGCAGGTCATCACGACAGAGAGGCATCAAATGAGAGGGGCGAGGTCCTACGACGTTTTTATATGCCCTTGCCGGTGTCAGTTGCAGGCCGGTACATATTCGTTAAACATCAGTTCCATGTCCTGTGCATATACTGTGGATGTGCTGTAGATATCCTGTAGATATGGTGTAATCATCACTTATGGCCGTCCTGTCAGTTTGTCATCCGTGACTACATGCGTTTTGACCGGTAGTCGTCCTGCAGGCGTCCTGTGGCTATGCGGTGTGTATGCGTTTGATGTGCTGTACATGCCCGTTCCATCCGTCCCATCTCTTGCAGCACCGGACCCTGCAGGACGCCTAGTGGATGGAAACGTGTGGAAAACGACCAAGTACAGTACACATACAGGTGAAAACGCACAACCATCGGACAAGGGCCGGATCTCGCTATCCGTTTCTGGCGAGAATTTTTTTTATGCATGCACAAAGTTTTCTGGCCGCTTTGACGGAAATCACCTGACGATGAACGCCCATCCAAAGGATAAAAAGGACATGAAACGCATTTTAACGGATATCAACGGATGCCAAAAATCGACATTCGTTTCTAATGCGTTTGCCTTATCCGGCAAAGGGTGACAGGGGCATAAGGTATAAGTTTAAGACATTTTGCACGTCCAATATTTTTTGTTTGATGTTTACATCTTACAAAATGCTGGTTATTAAAGCCAAACTCTGGGGATAGGAAATTACTTTCTCCAAATGTAAGCTGACGTTGTCTGGCTAAATTAAGCGTTCAATAATCTTAAGAAAGTTTTTCTCACATTTAATTATAAACTTTGTAGCAAGTTCAGGCAGTCTAGTTTAAAGTTTATATCCTGGAAATGTCATATCCTTTC
>JACEEZ010019014.1:312500-360732 GCA_016584305.1 Chionoecetes opilio
CCAGCCTATTCTCCTAACTTAATCCATGAAACTTGGGTCCATTATCAAACGAAGTATGTGACCATGAACCTCAACGCTCCCCGACTAGAAGCGGACTCTCAAATTGTGGGCAGAATTTCCCCTGTCCACGTACAAAACCCCGATAGAGGGTCCATCACGTTTGAAAGAGTGCATTAGACGTAAGGGGATGCCAACAAATAATATTAATAGTAATCATGTTTTTGTACCATCATATTTGTTTTACCGCGTTGGGCTACGGGCTGACGACGCCAATATTTACGTCCGGTACTGATATATATATATATATATATATATATATATATATATATATATATATATATATATATATATATTATATATATATATATATTATTATAATATAATATATATATATATATATATATATATATATATATACTATATATATATATATAATATATATATATATATATATATATATTATATATATTATATATATATATATATATTATATATTATTATATATATATATATATATATATCTATATTATATATATTTTATATATATTATTATATATTATATTATATATATATATATTATATATTATTATATATATTATATATATATATTATATTTTATATCTATATATATATATTTATATATATATAATATCATCTATATATATATATTATATATATTATATATATATATATATATATATATATATATATCTATATATATATATATATATATTATTTTTATATATATATATATATACCCAATATTAAATATATTAAAATTTTAATTATATATTATATAAATTAAATTACATATTTTAAATTTTATATTTTAAAATATAATATAGATATATATATATATATAACATATATATTTATTATATTATACATATATATATATCATAATTATATATTTTTATATATATATATATATAATATATACTATATTATATATAACTTTATAAAATTTTATATATAAAATACATATATATATAAAATATATATTCCCTTTTAAAATTTTAATATATATATAATTATTTAAATATATAATTAATACTTATATTTTATATATATATATACATTTTATTTTATATAAAATATATTAATATAAAATAATATATATACATAAAAAAAAATATCATATATATTATATAATAAAATATAAAAAAAATATTATATTTTTATAATATCTATATATAATAATATATATATATTTTTTATATTTTATATATATATAATATATCTTTTATTTCATTTTAGGCTTATTTTTTTTTAAATCTATTATGTACTCTTTTTTGTCGAAATATTATTTATAAATTTTATGGAGGGGGCTATAGAGAAAAAAATTTAATAAATTTTGATTTAAACGGGGTTAGCAGTTTAATTAAAAACACGTCCCCAACCCGTATCGGGATTTTTTTTTCCCACCTTTTCCCAAAAGGAGACGCGCGCATTTAAAAAAAAAATGGGCTATCCTGCTGTTAATTTTATGAAATTTGTTCGGGCCCCATTGTATTTTTAAGTTTTTCCAAAAAGTTCAGGGAGTAAACCCGCTTTTAAACAGAATTTTTATTTCCCGCTTTGGCGGGGCCCTTCAGGGTTTTCGTGAAGTCATGGATTTAGGGGAGGTTATGCAATTACCCCCACTTAATGGTCGCCCTTTCCAAAGGCGAAACCTTCTGCACGGCTTGCCCCCATGACCTCTACTCGATGGGGAAATTTTCTAGAAAGGGTTTTAGGCTCTGGGAAAAAAAGAGTTTTGATACCTTGCTAACAAGAAACAAAACATCTTTTTTTCCAAACCCTCGGGGACAGGAGAGGTGAGAAGAACTTACATAACCGGGCTTTTACAAAAAAAAACCTGAAATTTTGATTGTTTTTTAAATTCAGATTTTTTAAGGAAATTTTAAAAATTTTTTCCCTTTTTTCTGTTATGGAATTGAAAAAAGGGGTTTAAAGATTATTTTGTTGGAAGGTTTTTGGGGAAAGGGAGGTGGTGTGATAACTGAGAGGGGTGGAGCATGTGGTGATGTGGTAGGTGGAACCCCGAAAGGGGGGTGGGGTGATGTGGCTGTAAAGGAGAAATTGGGGCCCAAAGATTTTGCTGCTGGATCAGGAAGCCTTTTTACTCGTTTTTCCCATTCTACATGAGGAAAACTGTTCTGTGGGAAAAGGGTAGCGGGTTGATTTTCTGTATAAAATGATGATAAATGGAAAGGTACAGGTTTTTTATGCATTCCTTGTGTACCTGGCACAGTGTGGCAGCATCTTGTAGGGCACCGGGGATGGCTGCACTCTCTTGGAAAAAATTTTAAGGGAAAGCCCTTTGGGCCCAACTTTTTGTTCTAAATTTGGGGTAAAAATTTCTGACGTCCTCTCCTCTCCTCCCGGGTTTATTTCCCCAAAAACACATTTACCCCTTCACCCTAAACTCTAAAAATGAGGAAGGAAAAAAATGGGGGCCATTTCCAGCGGAAAAGGGGGGAAAGGAAATCGGATGGTTTGTTTGGATTGGGAATTTTTAATTTTCCCTCATATAGCTTACATTCCAAAAAAAATTACTTATGTAGCTTCCTACTTATCCCTCATACTGCATGATCCCCGGGAAGGGGTGGTAATTTCCCAGACAAAATCGTAATCCCTTTTTCCCCGGGGTTCTCCTTATCTCCCCAAAGTCTGAAATTGTTATTTTTGCGCTTGGGTTCCCTGGCAACGGTAAACTTCCAACAACCCTTTTGCAGACAGGGGCAGATATGTCGCAGCCCAGCGGGGTCTCGGGGGGCCCCTCAAACGGGGTCCAAAGCCATGGGCTGTTTTTTTCACCGAGGTAATCCGGTTCCCGAAAACCAGCAGAGGGGGGGTTTGGTGTCATGCAAGCTTTCCCACCAGGGGCGGGCCATGCCAGGGTGCTTTGGGCTGTTTGGGTGGCACTCTCATCCCCTTTTTTAGAGGCCCCGGGTTTGGGAGAAAAACAGAACGTTTACCGTGGCCGGCAAGGGCTTCTATGCCTACAACGTGATGGACGTGGGGGATGCCTCCCTTTTTGTCACCAATTTGGGGGTGATGAACTCCCTTTGGGAAAGGGCAAAATGACCAAGAGTATTCGGGGAATTTCGCAACTCGGGCCGGGACTCTTGAGGGGGGCCCAAATTCCGTGGGTTCCTGCTTGGGGATAGGGGCTATGCTTAACCGCACCTATTTTCCCTCATTTCCTTTCCCCAAAACCCCAAGGGCACCCATGAGACAAGATTAAACGCTTCTAAAGTCAGGCCCCCGAAACTGGTGGAGAAGGGTTTTTGGGCCCATCTGAAGAGGATTTTTGCGGGTTTGGGGGCCACCCCCATCGGGCCCAAGTGGCCTAAAGGAGTGACTTTATTGTGGCCAATTTGTCCTCCAAAATTAAAAGCTGTAAAAAACCCCCTTACCTCTGGAAGGGGGGACCTGATCTAAAGAGTGGGGTGATGAAAAACACCCCCCAGAGCCCGACGCCAAAATAACATCCCAACAGCGCGGGGAAAGGTCGGGGCGGGGCGTGTACAGATTGCTGGGGCGATTTTTCTGGGGGACGCCTGGGGCCTTGAAACAAACCAAAAGGGGGTTTTCCACGGTGAAAGTGGGGCCACATGTGCACATGCCAGGGAAACCCATTCTCGAAACTTGTGTGTAGAAACAAGTTTATAAAGTCCTTTAAGGGCTTTGGCTGGAGTGAAATTTCCCTTGTACAAGGGCCTTCCCATAAGTCACAACTGAAATTCCCCATCCCCCACCCAGATGGGGGGCTACACCTATCCGCTCGCGTGTTCTTCTATTGGGGAAAAGGAACTAAATTTGGAAATTTCAATATTTTGCTTCTAAAAGAAAAGGGGCCAATCAGGCCCCTTTTTTATTCCCCTTCTGAGCTGGCTCAAACACCCAAAAGCCCCCAAACGGAGTGAAAAGACTTACAACCCCAAAATTTTCTCCCTTAAATTAAAACTTGCTCAAAAAATTCCCCCGGACACCTCTTGGGCGTCACCCCCCGCCCGAAGAATCGCCGTGCCCTTTTAAATGGGTGATGGGGGAAGGGAAGAGTGGGGGAATATCTTTTTCACAAAGGGTCTGTCTGATCCGATATTTTGGGCCCAAAGTACGGGGTTTTTGGCAGAGTCGTGGCCAGGGGAATTCCCCTCACCCCCCCCCAAAACGCCCGAACGGGCTTCGTAAAGTATTCTCAAATAGTCCTCTCACACACAAAATGTACGTACTAAAATTATATGCTGATCGGGGCAAATGAATTCCCTACTTTTTTTCTCAAAAAATCCCCTTATTTTTTTTGGGCTAAGAAAACTTTTATTTTCCACCTCTCAAACTATTAAAATTTTTTTTCCAATTTTTTTAAAAAAATTTTCACGGGGCTATTGCGGCCCATTGAAACATAAGGCTTTGGGTTTTCCTTTTTGGGATTATCATCATCATTCTTGAAAGGGGTTGGGCACCCTTGTTAACAATTTCAAAATTTATTTTGCCAAAAAATCTCAAAGCCCCTTTGTTTTTTTTTTACATAAAGGCTTCTGACCAAATAAAAAAAAAAAAAAAAAAAATTTTCCCTTGGGCTACAAAATTTTAATTGATTGTTTTTTTACCCATTTAAAGATCCCGGAACCCTTATATTTGCAGGGGCTAAAAAATTGCATTGAAGTGGTAAAAAAAAAAAAATTATCAATAAAAATTTAAATTTTTTGATAAAAAATTATATTTTTTTTCCCTTTGCATAAATAAAAAAAAATAATTTATATTTCCCTCTCATCATAAAAACAAATAATAAAAAATTTTCCCCTTTCTAAAACAATAAAATAAAAATTTTTCTTTCATCACACTACCCTCATTGGGGGGCATACGCCTGGGGGGGGGGCGTCGCCTCCCCAAACCCCTCGACGCCACTCCCGGGGTCACCCCCGCGCGAGCCCATGCAGGCTCCCCCCAACCAAAGGGGCGCCCCTCAAAAGGCATAAACTTGCCCCGCCACGAGACTTGTGGGCGCCCCCTTGGGTCCTGTCCACCCCGGGGATTTTCTCTTACAGATAAAACCCCGAGGGGAAGGATGGGTTTTCGGGGTAGCGTACCACATACCAAATCCCCACAAGTTGGCGCTAGGGAACATGCAGGTAATGGGCCCCTCGCTCGATTCAGTCTCACGGTAAAAATCGCTGATTTGACAAGTTTTTTTAAAACTTTCCAAGGGGTAAATGAAACCCGCGGGGCACGCATGAACGGGACTGTATTTTTTTCTTTAAAATTTTAAGCCTCCAAAAAACCGGGCCCTTTGGGTTTTTAAAGCCGGAACATAAAGTCCCAAAGGGGGGCTTTCCCTCCCGGGGGGGCAGCGCCTCGGAGCCATCACCAGGAACCCCAAACGACTGGGCCCAAAGTTTTACTTTTATTTTTAAATTTTTTATTTTTGGGTTTAGGTTTTTTTAAATTTTATTGGCAGCTCGCTTCGCTCGCTGCCGCTTCCCATAAGCCCCCTTTGGGAACCCAAGTTTCGAAAAAAAGTGTATAACTACCCCTTTTAATTATTGTGATTCAGCTAAAATTTGACATAAAAAAAAAAAGAATTGCTGTCAAAATAAAAGGGGGGTCGTTTTGAGAATTTTTTTTGCGAAATTAAAACCCCTTTAATTGTGTTATTTTTCCCGGGACTGGTTTTGGACACGGGAAAAACCTTTTAGTGTGAAAAACGTTTTTATTTGTGAAGGCGGGTCCAGAAAAGCATCCACCGGACTAACTCTGTCCTGGGGGGCTCCCAAACCCTAGGGGGGAGTTTCCCCCCTAAAGCTAGGGGTTTCGAACCAACCCCCCAAAGCCCCTTTAAAACATTTAAACTGCAAATTAACAATACAACTCTCCCCCGAAGATACATAAAAACACCCCCGCCCAAGATGAAAAACACATGAATTTTAAGGGCAATGAAAAATTAAGCAAAAATCAATGAAATATAAAACATTAACATAAATTACTCGACCTACAATGGTTAAAAAAAGGGGCTAAGTGTTTTAAGCCACGGGTTTTCCCAATAAAGGCAGACGTTCAGGAGGCGGGCTAGGCGATTACGGGCGACGGGGAATTTTTGCCCCTTCCCATGACCGCTAAATTGTGGCTGTGTCAGACTGGGCAGGCGCGTAGGCGGCTTTTGGTAAAGCCCTCCATGGCGGGGATAGACTTTTGGGGGGGGCGAAAGTCGTGAGCAGGGGCCAAATAGGGGAGGGGCCGAAATGGCGATTTCCCCAATAAAAGTCTCCCCTACCCAGCTTTACGAGGTTTTTGGGCCTGTCCCCAAATTTTGGGACCCCCCGGCCTGAAAGATCCCCATGGGGCCTGAAACCGTTTTTTTTCGGGGACATCAACCCTGGGGCCAGCGAAAGCCATGAAGTGTCCCGGGGCGGAGCGGCCCGTGCGCTGCTTCGCCGATCCCGGGAGATTGTCAGCTCTGGCACCCACTAAATCGCGGCGCGCTGCCACCCCTGGGGAAAACGCAGGGTTTGTGATTTGGGGCCCCCCCGATCGAAACCCGGATGCCCGAAGGGCTTGGGGGCGGGTAAATCTTCCGCCTAGCGCGTGGCGTATTCCGAAAAAAGGGGCTCCAGGAGACCCTCGTTCAATTTCATGGGGCGCCCAAACCTCCCTTCCCGGGTCTTTGGGGCTCCCATAAAAATTTTTTTTGACAGTCTTAAACAGCTCCCCTCCGCGTGACCGTTACCCTTCTGGCTATTTGGGGCGACGACATTTCGTGGTGAACCTCCCCGATACAAAAAACCGGGCGCATATTTGGGATGACGAAAAAACTGGGTTCCCCTCGCCCGCAGTATATTGGGAAACCCCCCAGTCCTGGCCGAAGAGGTGGCGTAACTCACGGACTAGATGGTCACAGGGCATTATGGGGCCGCTATCACATATGGCAAGCCGGAGAGCCCATCCACATATACCAAAAATGTTCTGCCCGCTAAAATTTGGGAAATTTGTCGGGTGGGCACCGACCGAACACTCGGTGGGGGGGGCCGGTCGGGCCATCCACAGGGGCTCTTGGGGGGTGGCCTTTTGGGTAGTACCGGATAGGGGAAAGGGGGAGGCAGACACGGTGTTGGGGATGTCTTATCAAACTGAGGCCCTAAACTGTTTGACGTGCTCGGCCTTCCCTTCGCTCAATCCTTTTATTTTCCCTTCGTGGGAAGCGGGCCCAGAAAATTTCCCTTGGGGTAGCTGGTTTGGGGGTGACTAGTCTCGCCCCGTATACGGGTATGTTCATCCCAATGACGGGAGATGCCCGGGCTCCCCCAAAAAGGCCGGGTGAAATTTTGTGGGCTGAAAGGGGTTTTCCTGGGAACCCCCGGGAGGATGGTTTGTTTAAAGAAGAGTACTCGGGATCAGCGAAGCAGCAGGGGACATACCCTTTTTTTAAAACCTGGGTCTACCACTGGGGGCGATTTGAAAAAACCCCCCTTTTGCTGCACGGGGCCCTTTCCAAAACCCCCAATTAAGGGCTCTGCAAGGATCATTCACTTTCAGCTGTGTCGAGGATTGGCTCCGGATCACAGACCGGTGGGGCGGAAAGGGGGCGTCCCGGTATTTGGGGCTTCCGTCCCCTTTTTTTTTTGCCAACTGGCTGTTAAAAATTTACAGGATTAACTAAAACACGCTACGCCCGCAGCCGCGGGTTTTCTATTTTCTGAAAAAAAAAAAAAAAAAAAAAGGGAAACTTATGGTTCAAAAAGGGACCAACGGGGGGTGATCCCACCAGTCGAAAATGAGGCAAAACCCGCTAGGAATATATGGGGGACTTCTGACATGCCCATACGCAAGCCCGGGCCAGCTCCAGGTCAAATTAAAAGAAAAATTTTTTCCGAACCCTCTCTTTATCGGTGAGGAAAAGTGAACCACACTGAAACCCTACGCCAGAACCCCCGGGGGTTTCTGGGATTGCACGAATCCCAACCCTCGCGTCCCGGCAGATCCGTCTGGGAGTACCCGTCGGCTTTTCGGTCGAAGGGAAAGCCAGGGTGGGTTGGGGGATATAAGCAACCCCTCTTCCCCTCGAGGAATGGCTGGGCCCCGTGGTGTTCGGGCCATGGGCCCCAAAAACGGTTTTGCTTTAGAAGGGTCTCGAAGGGGGTTTGGCTTCGGCGGGGATTTTTCCCCCGGGGGAAGCTCCCCCAAATTTGGGTTTACCAAACCCAAAAAAGGAAACGACCCCTAAATCAGTGGGTGTTTTCCCCCTTTGGCCGAGGAAAAATTTTTGATGGCGGGGGACCTTTTGGTTGTTCGATGAGTTCCATTCTCGGGACTTTGGACCCCACAGTATTCCCCTTATTCCTCGCGAATAGAAAACTTCTTAGGGGTTTAAAATGATGCCGGGGCCTTTGTCGGCCCTCTTTCGGGATGAAAGTAATCACGTGTTGGATTTTTGTGCCCGAAAGTGTCGCCCTAAGCGAGGATTTCCCTCGACAACTTTTATGGTGTAGGGTAAAGCCCCCCAAGCATGTCTCCCCTGCGGTTGTATTCCTTCCCCGGAGGACACCAATTCCCCATACCGCCCTTGAATTTTTAAAACTGCCCCACGGGTAATGGGGGACGTTAGGGTTCCCCGGGTTTTTAGGAAACAATCGCGATCCCGGTGATTTCCCCATGGGGGGCGTCCATTGTGGTCATCCAGCGGGGGGTGACCTGCTGCGATTCAGCGACCCCACGTGTGGGTGGGAAACATGGGGGATTTCGGACGCCCCATTTTTTGGGGTTTTTTAGCTTGGGGTTAAATCCCCGCAAATTTTTTGATACCGGCATTTTTTTCTTTGGCACAGGCACCATGGGGTGACCCCCAAACCCCTAGGGTTTGCGAAGGGCCCCGATTAAAATGTTTGGGGAAGGGTGTATCGAGTTGCTTTTTTGATGTCGTTTTTCCACTGTAGGGGCGGTCTGGCGGTGGGGACGGGAAATGGCTCCGCGGGCAAAACGGGAAGGTTTTTTCACCATTGGCTTTCCAGTCCCCCGTGGGGGCACTCCCGAAATTCCCCCACTAAAACCCCTTGGAAAAAAAAAATGCCCGGATTTGACCCGCGTTGGGGGCGGCCCAACCTTCCCCTGGGCGGTCTTGGGCGTGTGTTTCCCCCGGGTGGTAACTGGGCGATGAAATTCGTGACTTGCATTCCCCTGTTTTTGGTCCACGAACAGTGTTTTGGGGGCACCTCGGGCCCTTTTGGGGGGCAGATACAACTGTATCCATTTGCCGTGGAAATCAGCAGGGACGATCCCTAGGCCCCTGAACGTCGAACCAGCTAATCAGGGATTCCTGGGCAAGTTGTCAATTACGTGGGGCGGCTGTTTTTAGTGGGGGGTGAACCCCCCTAATTCCAGACAACCAACTTGACCCTTTTCACTCCAGTGGGTTGCCTCCCAAAAGGGGACTGAACGATGCTTGGGGCAGGGAAACAAATTTTCAATGTCGATTCCTAAACGAAGGCCAGCTGACTGCCCATAACTGTAGACTCTTTTCCCCTTGGGTTTTTTCCCCCCCCCCGGGGACAGGGGGGAGTTTTGGCGACGCCCGCCGGGGGAGTCAACCCTCCCCCGACACCCTTTAGGATTGGGGGGGTGCAGCCAGCCCTTTAGTGTAGGGCATCGGCAATGGTTTGGCTCACTTGTCCTTTACATTGACGATGGCACGTTTTCCCCCCCTCTCGGGGGTAGTTGGGACTGCAAACTCTCTGTGGTACGTTTTTGGGGGAGGCGTCCGATACATCCCCGTCCAAAGGGGGGGTCCCCACACTGATTGGAAGTGGGGGCCCCCTTCACCACAAAATTTCCGGGGGTACACCGATAGCCGGACGGGGTGAGTTTTTTTGGCGTCTGTAACCACACCGCGTACCTTCTTATTAATGTCCCCCAGTTGCACCATACTCGGGGGTCGAAATTTCCTTTTGTCGCCGGTACGCCCGAAAACTTTGGGTTTTCGCCCACTACGAAGGGACAGCTTTGGGATTCCCGGGCCCCTTCTGAGGGTCGAAAAAGCAAACAAAGGGGTTTTTTAAGGGGTCAAAACCTTATTTTCCAGCATTGTTTTTTACTGCCTCATCGTCTCGTGCCCCACACCACGCGGGCTCGAAATTGGGTGCGAAACAATGTTTTTACAGAAGTCAAAAAGGAGGCTATTTCCTTCAAGGAGCAAAAGGGAAATTTGTCGAAGGGCTCCCCCCTTCCTCCTGTATCCCCCGGGGTAAACCCCGCGCCGGGCCACCAAAAACGTTCCCTTTGCGTCCTGAGATGCGCCTCCATTGGCCCTTACGACCTCCTTTTCAAAGAGTGTCCTTTTTAAGCTACTGGAAAAAAAAGGGGGTCCCCGATTTACCCTAGTCCAATCTTTGCCAACAGGCTCAGGGAGGATGGCTCGCTGTTTCCTTGGCGGTTTGGTTGTCGGCGCGGGTCAACAACACAACCCTCGAAATTTTTATCTTCCAGGCGGCGAAGTCACGTAGTGAACCGGTGAGGTCAGGAATGGTGGCTGGTGTAGCGGCACCAGTCAGGGCCCGGGTGGGGCGCATTGTGGCTTTTGGGCGGTGGATCCTGCTGGCCGCGCCAGGGGCCAAACCCGGGGCCCCAGTAAGCGCTCCTCTAGCCACCATACGCTCCTTCAAAGGGGTGGGCCGAGAGCGTTGTCTGCTGGGACTATCAGATTGCCAGTTGGGTCCATGTCCCCCATGGTGGTAAATGTCGTCGGGCCCCAGAAAAAGGCTTCCCCGGCGAACCCATTTAGGGTGAAGGAAGACGATGAAAAGATCCTTCCAACAAGGGGCCCCTGTGTTATTCTTCTGACTGGCCCAGGAAAAGGGAAACCAAAATTTAGTGTGGGGAACGTCCCTTTTCTTGTGAAGGGGAGACCCCGACCCGCATGGGGCCAGGGCCGGGCTAAAAATTTTTGTCCGGGTGGGCTCCCCAAACCCCAGGAGGTGAGGGTCGTCTTTAAGCTATCTCGAAACAAACGAGCCCAAAATTTTTTAACTGCTTTAAATTAACCCAAAACAACAAATTAAAGAGTAATTAGCGTAAACTACTTTCCAAATTTTTTGTCGGGTTGGTTGGCATTTGCCCTCCAATTTGTGCTGGGCAAAAAAATTCAAGGGGGGGCTGTATAAAAACTTTTGGGAAAAGAACAAGCCCTTTAAAGGGGGGGTTTTTAAATTTTCCGGGAGGGGTTAATTGGCTGGAAAGGGCTCGGGTGTTACGTTCCAGCCGCAAAAAAAAAAATGAGGGGGAAAAACAAAGGGGGCCAGAGGCTGGCGCCCATACTTATTGGCAGCGCCTGCCGCTTACCATAAGACCCGTGGAACCAAGTTTCCCCAAAAATGGGATACTACTCCAAATATTGTCGGATTGAGCTAAAAAATTTTTACATGCAAGTAGTGGGTGTCATAAACAAAGGGGGGCGTCGGGGAAAACATTTTTTGCGTAAAACCCGCCCTTAATAAGTAATTAAGGGGTAAACTACTCCTAATTAAATTTTTCGGATTGAGGGTGAAATTTGACATCGAAGTAGGGGCTGTCAAAAACAATGGGGGGCTGTGAAACAAAACCCTTTTGGGGGTTTTTGCGCCCTTTAAATTAAAAATTACTAAAAAATTTTGGGGGGAAAAAAAAAAAGGTTTTTGGTTTTAAAAAAAGAAAAAAAAGAAAATTTTTAAAAATTTTTTAAAAAAATTTTTTTAAAAAATTTAAAATAAAAAAAAAAAAAATTTGATTTCCGTATTGCCCGGGGGTTTTGGGCCCGCCCTTCCAGCCCCAATATTTCCCCAAAAAACCCCCAGAAATCGTCTAACTTTGCAAAATAAAATTTTTTTTGTTGGGAAAATTTTGATTAAACAGGAAAAATTTTTCCCGGGGGGTTGGGCTACCTGGCCCAATTTTTTGCGGGGGGTAATTTTGATTTACCTCCTGAGGAAAAAGTTTTTTTGGCAAGATAATTCATTAAAATTGTCATTTTTTCAAAAAAATTTTTCAGGGTTTGTCCTGGGTTTTTTAATCTTTAAAAAGGGAGTTTCCCTTTTGGGGTTTGGGGGCCCCTTACTTTAAAGCCATTTTTCCGTTTTGTTTTTGGTGGCCGTTTCCCGGAACCCCAAAAAGGTTTCCTGGGCCCAAAAAGTTTCCTTTAAAAATTTTGGGAGGGCCCAAATTTGCTGCGGGCTTCCCAAAAACAAGGGGGGCGGGAACCTTTTTTTTTAAAAAAAGGGGGGGCCCCTTAATAAAAGGTAAACTATTCCTTAAATTTTTCGGAAAGGGGCTGAAATTTTACATGCAAAATAGTGGGTGTCAAAACAATGGGGTCGTTTAAAAAACTTTTTGCTTAAAAAGCAACCCTTAAAGAGTAATTACGTTTAATATTTAATTGGTGGGAATTTGGGGCTGAAATTCCCCCGCAAAATTGGCCGGCAAAACCCGGGGGGTCTTTTGATTTCAACTTTTTAAAGGTCAACCCATGAACTACAAGTTTGGGGTTTAATGGTCGTGACCTTCCCAAACCCCGTGGCCCAAAACCGGGGGCCAAAGGTGGGTCATCTTGTGGAAAAACCACGGAGGGGAACCATGACAAACCTTTTTTAATCTAATGGGTTCCCCCCCTTCCCCCCTGGGGGTTTTCCTTTCACTGTTCTCAGCCACTTACTCTTTACCGCTTCCACCAGGAGGTTTTTTGGGGGGGCCCTTTTTACGTTTCAGGGCCATAATTTTTTTTCCCGCTTCAGGGGAGCCCGGGGCACCTTGGGGGTACCCCTTTTTGGCAGGAAGGGTTTTCGAACCCCGGAAATTGGCGGGGAAGGAAAAATGTCCCTTTCCCAATCACCACTTTAAAAAACCACGGGTTGGGTTCCGCCATTCCCTGTTGATGGATGGGGTGCATTAGGGAGATACCTGTGCCCATGAAAAATCCTTTTGCTGTCGCGGGGGGCCCGGGGTTATGGTCAATATTATCGGGGCCCGCCCCCGTATTTAACTTTCCCCTTTCGCAGGGTTGGGGGGGCAAACAACTACTTCCTGTTTTAAAGGGGGGGGGAGGGAAAACCCTTGGGCAAAAGTCTGGCTTTTGAGCTGTAAAAAATTTTAAACATATAAAACACACATCCCCAACTGAACAGTGTGTCAAAAAAACCAAAGGGTCCTGGTCCCCAGCGTGAATCTTGGGGGGCAACCCAAAAGTGGGAAATGGGGCTTCTCTCTCGCGGGGTGGGGGCGGCAAATGAGGTTGGGCTCCCCACTGCTTTTGGGGATTTCCCTTTACACTGTTTTAACACCGTAGTTGGGGGATACTGGGAAGAACAGGGAGTTGTGGGCTTGTGTTTTTGGCCCTTAGCTGGTGGGTTGAGTTTTGGGCCCCCTTTGAGGATTTTATGTTTTAAACCCGAGCAAGGAGGGTTTGGGGGCACATTCTTTTTTGGCAGTCGCGTGGAACAAAGGTTTAACATGGCTGAAAAATTTTTCTCGTACTACCTGTGGGTGCTCTTACTAGGTTGGGATGCCGTCAGGGGGGCAAGGGTTTGGGAAGGGCGTGAGTTCGCAAAAGTGGGACGGCCCCCGTGCATTCGGTCGGGGGTCGGGTCCGCCTATTCCCTGCTGACTGGCGGGGCTTTTTATATCTAAAACCCGTAGTTTTTTACTTGGGAAGTGTCTAGATAGGGGTGAAAATCTTACTTACAGGTGCATTTTGGGATCACTGTCATGATCACATGGGTTCTTCAGGGGGGCCGGGGCCCATTGCTTTCTCAAACAAGAGAAGTGTGGGCTCGGCCCTGAGAATGGGGCTCTCAGATCAGGAAGGGGACAGAAAGAATTTTTGTCCTTCAGTCTGGTTTGTGGGGTATGCTGTTGGGTTTTTCCCTGGAAACCCCCGGGTCCCAGTCTCGTCTTGTGAGGTTAGGGCCCCGCCCCGAGAGTTTTTAAAACGGGGCATTTGTCCTTTATCTGCATGCTGTCCTCCATGAAATCCCAAAAGGGGGGGTCAGCCCAAAAACCCATGCCATGCAGACGATCCCCATCTTCGTCTTGAGTGGGGGCTGGTCCTGATTTTGTTTATAATGCCGGGGAAAAAGTTTTCGGGTTGGGATTTTTCCTCGATGGCAAACATGTCCCCCCTGGGAGGGCACTTGGGGCCCGCAGTTCGTGTCCCCCCAAATTCAGTGGCCAACTCCGAACGTTCTTGTCAATTTTTTCCCCTTTTACTGCTTCGTGCAAGTCTGGGAGTGCCGCTGGCTTATTGGGAGAAGAAACAGATAGGCTTTGGTTTACTGTGAAGCCTGTGGGGAGCTGCTGATCGTGGTGCACGGTTGGGGGTAAAGGGACTAGAAATTTCTGTCCTGAACTGAATTTTTGTTTGCTCGCTGGTCAAACTTTTTTTTGTTTTTACTTTAAAGCATTTTTTGGCCCCTGAGCACTGTTTTGTCCTCAAAGGGGCTTCTAAAGCCATCACCATCATCCCTCGGTTTTACGTAGATTCCCTTGGTTGTGCCGAAAACCCCTTTAACTGGAAGGGGGCTTCTTCAACCCATGCATGCCCTTTCCCGCGGTTTTTATGGGTTTATCTTTGTGGGCACGGGGGGGGGAAAAAATTCCCCTTTTCCTGCTTGGGGAAGAATACAAACTCCCAGTTAGTTCTTGGGGGGGGGTCTTGATTGCTTTTGGGCCCTAGAGGGGGCTGGACTGGGGGATAGCCCATGAGGATATGGGCGCTTTTTCCATAGTGACGATCAGGTCTGGGATGCTTTTATCTTTGGGTTTATCATCAGGGGGAGGGAAAAAAAACCTGCAACACCAAGTCAAAAATTGGGGTTAGTACCAGCCCCCCACAGTTTTCATTCTTGGCATCAAAATTTGATATGTTAAGGGAATTGACCCCTCACGTTCCCCAGAGGGTTTAAAGCTTTGACCCCCTGCAAAAAATTCCCCCAACGTTGTGTGGAATTTTAACCTTTTATTGGAACCAAATGCTGGTTTGTACATCAAAAAACATGTTTAAACCCTTAACCAATGACGCCAAAAAATTTTTAATATTTTGATACTTTGAGGTCATTGACCTCTCACGGTCCTCAAGGTCAAATCCCGGGCCTTTCGTCCCCCATCGAAAATTAAAACTTTGGGGATGTTTCTAACACTGTTTGAAATTTCATGCTTTTTTCATAATTTTGCACAAATTTTTATGATATGAGAGGGGTTATTTCAGCTGTTTCTACTACTTTTTTTGCAAAGAGAACCCAGTCAGGATCTTTAGAAAAAGAACGCGGGGAGTCCTCTTTCCAAATTTTTTCCATGGGCCCTGTGGCTGGCCCATGGGAGTGTCTCTAACCCAAATACACCGAAATACATACCAAAAATACTGTATATTTTTGGGGATGTGTTTGGGTTTTTCGGTATTAAGGTTAATACCCAAAACACCAAAAAACGTTTTTTGAAATATATGTACGTATACTCTTTATACCCTGTTTTGGGGATTGAGCATAATACATACATAGACGGCGTCTTTCCCCCGGTATCTTTTTAAAAATATTTGTATTTTTCAGTGTTATTTCCTATTTTTGGGTATTAAACTTGGGGAGGGGCTATGATTAAATATAATAAAAGCAAATATTGTCCCTCTTGGAAGTTTCTTTTTCCCGCCCCAACCCCAAGGAGCCCCCCGCTTAAATTTTTAAAAGTTAAAAATAACGGCTTGGAAAAAGCTTTTCTTTTTCCTTTTCTTTTGTCATTTCTAAAAATTGTGCAAACCCTTCCCTTCCTCTCTTCCTTTTGGGGGGAAGTTAAAGAGGGAATTAATAAAAGAAATTTTAACTTTTAATTTGTTTTTGATCAAAAGTAAAAAGATAAATAGGTTAAAAAAAAACCCCCCCCTTTTTTTTCCTTTTTTTTTTTTTTTTTTTTCTTTTTTTTTTTTTTAAAAAAAATAAAAGGGATATAATAAAAATATATTAATAAATAAATTTATTTAATAGGATTTTAAAGGGATAAGGTTAATAAAAATTTTTTATTATATATATATATATAATATATATATATAAAATAATATAAAAAAATTTTTTATATATATAAAAATAATATAAATAATATATAAAAATATTTTTTTAATATTAATATATTTTATATATATATATATATATATATATATATATATATATATATATTATATATTATATATATATGTATTTTTATTTATATAATATTTTAAATATACATATATATATATATAAAAATTTTATAATATATATATATATAATATATATAATATATTTAAAATATATTATATATATATTATATATTATATATATATATATAATAATATAATATAATATAATAATATTATATATATAAATATATATATATATTTATAATATATATATTATTATATATATATATATTTATATATATTAAATATATTAAAAATTATATTTTATATATATAATATTAATAATATTATTATTATATAATAAAATTTATATATATATATATATTATCTATATATTTTATAATATATTTTATATATTTATATTTATATATAATATATATATATATATTATATATATATATAAAGTAAAAAAAGTTTTTGGAAACCACTTCTCCCTCTTTCACGGAAGAGGAGAGGAGAGGAGAGGAAGAGAGAGAGGAGGAGGGAAAAGAAAAAGAGAGAGGAGAGAGGGGGGGGGGGGGCCAAACGCGGCGTTTATTTAGTTAACGCAAAAATTATGCATGGTTCTACTGTATGTATAAAAACGAAAATAGAAACTTAAATAGCTAAAAAATTCTACTTCTATTGATATCCGCACTTATAACTGTCCCAAATTGTTCTGCGACGTGTTTTAAGTGTTTAAGTTCATCATTTGCTTCAAGTCTCATAATACCTTTATTCAATGTGTTTTTGGGTTTTTTGTGGTAAAACTTATAAAAAAAACTCTCCGAAGATAACATCTATCGGCCCACCCCCTTTTTTGGTGGGGCCCAAGGCCCACCAAAAAACAGACTCTCCAATAACCCCTTACCCCACCACCTCGGGCCCCCCCCGACCTCCGATAGCCCTTCTAACTTTCCTGAAAAGTTGATTCCCCCCCAACCCCTTCACTCGCCCATTACCCCTCCCCCCCCCCCCATTCACTCACCCATTACTCTCCCACACCCCATTCACTCACCCCTTAACCCCTCACCACACCCACAATTCACCCCCATTTCCCACCCCCCCACCATTCCCTCACCCCTCCCCCACCCCCCCCACCCTTCACCACCCCACCCCCACCCATTACCCATCACCCCCCCATTCACTCACCCTTAATCCCCCCCACTCAAGGTTTTTCCTTTAATTCCCCCAAAACCCCTTTTTTTTTTTTCATTCTCGCTAATGGCTGCTAAAAAAGAGAAAAAAAGTGACCGTTTCACCTAAAAGGGGGTTTAAAAACCTTCCCCCTGGTAAACCCTGTTTCCAAAACTTGACATATGATGGGATTCCCCCACAGGGGGCGGCCCTATCGGGGACGACAGACAGACAGACACACACACACACACACCCCCCAAAACACACACACACAAAACCCCACAACACCCCAATTTTCGTTATTTTTATAGAAAAACTGATATATGCGGGGTAAGCCTTGAAATTTCCCCCGGGTCTAGAAAACAAAGAGGCCTTAGCCCAAGTGGCGCCCAGTAGCGTTAACATAGGGCCTATGAAGGCGTTACCCTCTTACATATAATCCCTAGTCCCGGGCGGCCGTTTTCGCAGCCGGTTGGCCCGGGCTGGAACGGGGAATGGGTAGGCCAGTGGCAGGCCCGGGTTTTTAAAAACTAGTGTGGGGAAAGGGCATGTGCACTACAGTCCGGGGGAAACGACCAGAGCTTCTCGGGGCTGCTGAAAGACATAAAACACCATGAGGGCCCGCCAAAGACTAAAGTAATTTCACGAAAAATTACAATATTCCCTTTTTGCAAAACAACATTTGGGGGAAATTAAGTCCCTCAACCCCTTTATTGGCCACTCCCAAAAATGTCCCAGGCGCCATATTTACGACTACCGCAAAGCCCCCTCCGGCGGTTTTTTTGGGCCTAGCCCTCGGAGGCTATTGGTGGGCCGGCCCACCACCTGGTTTGGGTGGGCCTTCACCCACCAAACACACTTTCGGAAGGGTGTTTGTGGCCGAAGCCCCCCAAAACACAGAATCTCCAATAAGCCCCTTCTAACTTTCCTTAAATCATGGTGTAAAAATGTATTATTAACGCCTTACCCATCACCCCCCACCCATTCACTCACCCATAACCCTCACCCCCACCCTTTCCTCACCCTCACCCCCCACCCATACCCATCACCCCCACCCATTCACTCACCTATTACCCATCACCCTCCCATCAAGGTTTCCTAAATTTTTCGCAACCCACTTTTTTTTTTCATTCTCGCTAATAGGCTGCTAAAAAAAAAAAAAAGTGATCGGATCATCCATAAGTGGGTTTTAAACCTTCCCCTGGTCAAACCTATTCCAAAACTGTGAATTGAGGATTCCGCCACAGGGGCGGCACCTATCGCGGACAGACAGACAGACAGACACACACACACACAACAAACCAACCCCACACACACACACACTTTCGCTTATTTTTATTATAGATAACATGATAATGCAGGGTAATGCCTTGAGAACTTCCCCGGGTCTAGAGTAAACGAAGAGGCCTTGGCGCCAAGATGGCGCCCAGTAGCGTTTTAACATAGGGCCTATGAATGGGCGTTACCCTCTTACATATAGATCCCTAGTTTCCCGGGGGGGCCGTTTTTTGCGAGCCGGATTGGACCGGGCTGGAAAAGGCGAACTGGGGTAGGCCAGTGAGCAGGACCAGGTTGAAATGTGTGGGGAGAACTGGCGCATGTGCACTACAGTCAGCGGGGAAGACGACCAGAGCTTCTCGTGCTGCTGATAAGACATGAAACACCATGATGGCCGACCATAAGACTAAAGTAATTTCACGAAAAATTACAATATTCGCAATTTGCTGAAACAACTTCTCAGGAAATTAATGTACCGTCAACAACACTATATTGGCCACTGCACTAATGTCACCAGGCGCCATATATTACGAACTAGCCGCAAAGCCGCCCTCCGGGCGGACTTTTTGGCTAGCTCCTGCGGAGGGCTATTGTTGGGCCTTCGTCGGCCCATCACCTGTGTTTGGTGGGCCTTCAGCCCACCAAACACAGCTTTCTGGAGAGTGTGTTTGGTGGGCCTTCGGCCCACCAAACACAGACTCTCCAGATAGCCCCTTCTAACTTTCCTGAAATCACGGATGTAGAAATGTATGTATTAACGCCTTACCCATCACCCCCCACCCATTCACTCACCCATTACCCATCACCCCCCACCCATTCACTCACCCATTACCCATCACCACACACCCATTCACTCACCCATTACCCATCACCTCCCACCTATTCCCTCACCCATCACCCCCCACCCTTTCCCACTCACCCATTTACCTATCACCCCACCCATTCACTCACCCATTACCCATCACCCTACATCAAGGTTTCCTCAATTCTTGCAACCCACATCTTTTTTTCACAATACTCGCTAATAGGCTGCTAAAAAAAAGAAAGAAAGAAGTGATCGAATCATCTCATAAATGGGCTTAAAAGTTGCCCCTGGTCGAGCTGGTTCCAAAACTGTGCCATATGATGCGATTGGGGCACGGGGGGCGGCACCTATCGCGGACACACACACACACACACTTTCGCTTATATTATTATAGATTTTAGCATCACAACATACTTGTATGTGTCACTGAAGACATGTACCGTACCGTAGATAACAGTAAAGTCGCCACCTGCAGTCATGTCGCCAGGCGCCAAATATTACGAATTATAGTATCACTACTGATTTGCAGAGTTGGGCAGTCCGCAATTTTAGCCCCGGAATTCCGTAACTTGCGGAATGGTAAATCGGCTGCGGAATTGCGCAATTACAGATGCCTGAAAAAATTGCGGAATTGCGAATTGCGGACCGCCAAAATTTTAAAGCGCAATCGCAATAACTTGCGGAATGGGTAATTCGGTTGCCGAATTGCGCAATTACGGATGCCTGAAAAAAATGCGGAATTGCGGGTTTTGGACCGCCAAAATTTTGACACGCAACCGCAATAATTGTGACGATCACCACCTTCAAAATGGCAAGTGCCTGCGTTAACATAAGTTCCCACCAAATATGGTGGAGACGACACTGCCAACTGCCAATGAGCCGTGTTTTTGTCGTCCAAGCACCGTCTTGGATTACGAAGACCACTCCAATAACACTTGCTGAAATGTGTGTTATACTGCTTTGTGATATTGTTTGCAATGTTTTGGACTGATTATTATTTCGGCCCCTACCAAGCTTGTTGTGTTTTTGTCGCAGAAACCAATCAGTTTTCAATTGCGAGAAAAAACGGGCTTCGTACCAAGACCAAGCAAGCATCGTCCAAGCTCGCTAGCTATAGTGTTGTAGCTAGTGTAGCACAGTCACTCACTCAGTCAGTGCGCTCTGGGACTTGGATTGAGAGCGTGTACGCTCACTACGCTGGCCGTGTGTGTGATTACTGATTTATCCTACATATACTGTTGTTGTGTTAGTGAAGTACTAAGATTGCACAAATTAGACAATAGACACTGGTTACTGGCAGTGGTTAGTGGTTAGTAACCACTAACCAGTGTCGATTGTGGTTAATAAACGGCTTTATTAACTTATATATAGGATAACATAGGCTTAATAAACGGCGTTTAGTAAATAAACGGCAATTTTTGCTTCTGTCTAATTTGAAATTTCAGTAATTTCAAATTTGTCTTATATTTTGCAGATTGTGCTCATATAATTAGCGTTTATACGCTAATTATATGAGCACAATCTGCAAAAATAAGACAAATTTGAAATGACTGAAATTACATATTAGACAGAAGCAAAAATAGCCGTTTATTTACTAAAAGCCGTTTATTAAGTCTATTTTTTGCTTCTGAAATTAGCAAATTTAACCAGAATGGACAAGTTTTTGCCGCCATCTCCGTCGCCTAGGAGTATGAGTATGAGTGTGGATACACTGGATACTGATAGTGTTAGAAGTGGGGATTGTGTCAGAAGTGCCCTTGGAGGCTCAGGATGATCTCCCCAGCACTCAGCCACTCAGCCAGAGCACTGAGCGTGAGAGCAGCCAGGGCCAGGAAACAGGTGGAGAGAAGCTTCCAGCTAACTTGAGTCACTTGGACATGTAAGTTATTCTTTATCTACTGAGTATTTAGTAAATTTAATTTGGTCAATTTATAGCTTCACCCAACCAACGATTTTCTGATGTGCCTTATTATATACATAAGGCGCATCAGAAAATCGTTGGTTGGGTGAAACTATAAATTATCCTTTAATTTACTAGTTAAAAGTTAAAACATAGAAAAATTGTTATAAAGGCTGAATAAAAGGCGATATATATCCAATATATATTTGATTATTTGTAAACACAGTCATCACAGAGAGCAGCCTGCGCGGCGATTTATTTAGTTAACGCTCATTTTTGCAAGGTACTACTGCATTTATCAGAAAACGAAAATATATCAATGGAAAGCTAATACAATTCTGCTTCTATTGATATCTTCCATGTAATATGTTGTCCCACAAAGTGTTACATGACGATACGTTTAAGTGAATTTTAAGTTTATGCATATTTCTTCCGAGTCTCATAATGGCCTTTATTTAATGTGTTTTACTGTGTTTTATGTGATTAATCTTATAGAACAAACATTTCCAAAGATAACAGTCTATCCTTTATACATGTATAACATGATATACTGCGGGGTCATGCCTTGAGATCTTCCCCGGTCTAGAGTGAAGGCCCTGGCACTAAATGGCGCCCAGTAGCGTTTAACATAGGGCATATAATGGCGTTACCCTCTTTCATATAGATACCCTAGTCATCTAGTGATTACTAGCCAGTAGACTGTGAAGTGTAAAAGTAAAGAAAAACACTAAAAGAGACAAAGACTTAATTGTGAATGACAAGTAACAAGTATAGACAGAAACAATAGCAAGACACAAGTAATAAAAATAAACACCAATAAAAGTTTGAGACATTTTTTGTTTTAATTTAGGTGTTTAAGAGTTTATAGACATTTTGGTTTTAATTGTAGTTTTTTTTTTTAATTGTAGGTGTCAAAATTAGTTTTGCGGAATTGCGGAATTGCAGAATTGCGATTGCGAAAAGGCCTATCTGAAAAAAATTGCGAATTGCGATTGCGGACTGGTGCAGGTCGGAATTGCGGAATTGTGATTGCGGAATTGAAAAAAAATTGCGATGCCCACCTCTGCTGATTTGTATGTGCCACTGAAGATGATACACAGTAGTTTATATCATGACTGTATAATGTACCTTGTTTCAGCGTTGTATTATGCTTTGTATCTGCAAGTATAGACGGTTTCAAATTTCGCTACGCATTTTTTTTTCGGGCGACGACGACAGCGGTACGACACTCAGTAAATAAACACTCGATGGCGACTACTATTGGTAGCCACTTTGTAGATATTTTAGTAATTTGTTCATTTATAGCCCTAATATGACACAGATGAAGAAAAAAAATGACACACTCTCCAGATAGCTCCTTCTAACTTTGCTGAAATCATGGATGTAGAAATGTAAGTATTCACGCCACCACACGTCTGTAAACAGAAAAAAAAAGTTTTCCTGGCGACTTAACTGTTATCTACGGTAGCTATAGTGTTATGTAGATAATGTAAACTACGTACTGTGCACGTGATGTGATCTGTAGTGATGCTAAAACTCGTATTATATGCCCCCCTGCGACATTATAGTGCAGTGGCGACTATAGATAGTGTTATTAACGGTAAATGAAATGAAATTTCATCATTCATTTTTTCATAGTCATCCCTGCAACTTTACTTCCCATTGAGAAGTCAAGTAAATAAAACGCACGCTTTTTAAAAATGTGTGCATTTCTGCCCGGAGGACCGCCCACTCGATCCCCTCAGCCAATAAGAACGACGAATGGGATGGGGCCAGTCTCGATGTATTTTAGCGAGCATCAGTCCACCCTATACTGGCCTGGACTGGACTGGACCAGGGGGGAGATGCTGAGAAGTGCCATAGAGGTAAGGCGAAAAGAGCGCCTTACCCGTCTTCAGGCGCTTTTGTAACGGCCCGGCTAAGGCACCGACTAAAGCCCATGTACAGTCGAAAGTTCAGGCGCTTTTGCACTGCCTTACACCTCCAAAGCCTATGGCGTGGGCGTGGTCCGAGAATCCTACTAGCCAATCACGTTGCCTATCTGAGCGCTGCTTAGGCAACTTCGACCAATCACAAGGCTTGAACACGTCTCTGCTGAAGCAAGGAATGTTGTCCCTCCCTCCCTAACCAAGCACTTATGGCAAGGACACACCGTTCTCCCCCGCCAAAAGCTGTTTCATCACAAGTTTGACGTTCAACGCAGGTTTTGACCACTTATATATTTTTGCATTAGGACGTGCCATACACCATGATAATCGTTAAGGTGTGCCGATTCCGGGACAGTGAGTGAAAATTTAAAGCAAGCAACATTCCAGGAATAAGGAGAAGATGAATAAAAAAAGGTGAAAAAAAAGTTTAGACACGATTTCAATTTGCTCTCATTATCTTATTATATGTATAGTTTACTGCAAGTTTTATGCATTCATGATATGCACTAATGTCTCGTGAAGATGGTGGTATGTTCAGCTGTCCTAAATATAATCTGGTAGTATGATAATACCGTATAATAGTACAACATTTTAGTGCGGGCGGAGCACCTGCCGCCCGCCGCCCGCCGCCCGCCGCCCGCCCCTAACCAACACACAACACAACATTTCTTATCACCAGCATATAACACCCTATAATGCTGCATTAGTCTTGCACGATCAATGCATACACACCTTGCAACACTATTAATACGTAAACACCAATTGTTACGTTGTAGGAACTGAAACAAGGCTGTATTTGCTTTATAAACAGAAGATGAATGTCTGTCAAAGGCCCACAGCAGCTCACTAAGTCAGGGTCTGACCATGCCTTAGTTTTCAGCGCCTTTAGCGGTGCCACTAAGGCAGCAATCTCGACTGAGCATGGCGGTGGGAGGGCGTTTCGCCTTACCACAGGCGCCCTAGTATATAGGGCGCCCTAGCTCACTCTCAGCATCTGGCCCCAGGGCGGTGAACGTCGCGAAAACGCGCTATTTGTTTACATATGGCGCCGGACAAAAGGCTTCCGCTGGGTGACTCCCAAGTTCCCAACTCAAGTTCAAGTTTTAGATCGTACTCTACCGTACTCGCGACACACCAAAATTGGACCAAAATTATTTCTTCATACCAACATCATTTTGGTATGAAATACCTCGCGAGTAGCCCCCTATAGCATAGATAGATAGATAGATAACACTGGGAACAATTGAAGAAAAAAAATGTTGAGTTAGATTTTTGAGCTGATTTAGACTAAAATTGGCATGCTGATTCCAAATCTGTTAGTCAGTTTTTTTCTAGCACGTCAAGTTTTTTCTCCACAGCTTACCATCCAGATAAGCAAAATTCCACTTGTGAGCTGTAGTAAAACTTGCCAGCTGATTACGATTTGACTCATCGAGAGCTATGTGGCAACTTGTTTGTGCAGTTACAATTGAGACAGTGCGGTGAGAGGTGTGTGCAGCTCCCAATAGGTCAGTACTATCAATATCTGCAAACAGAAAGCTAGCATAGTAGGAATTAGGAGGATTTGTTATGGCTTTTCTCTTAACCTTGTAACAACATACCATTGTAATTTCTATTTCGTTTTATGCTGTTTTTTTTTTCTTCAAAGCTTGTAACTATTCCAGCTTAGTGTTTTATTTACATAGGTATATATTTCTTTTGTTTCAGATCATGTCTGCTCCTGCTACGTCTCGTCGTAAATGCCTAAACAACCCTGACTCCTTCTGCTATATATGTGGTAGTTTCACCATTCCAAGTCAGTGGGCAAGCATCAGCGTATTTGTCAAACAAGCATATTTCGCATATTTTAAAGTGAAACTCGGTGATCAAGACAAGCTATGGACCCCTTCACAAAGTGTGCAAGCAGTGTGTCGAGAGATTACGGATGTGGACCAAAGGAACACTTGAAAAGTTGGCATTTGGTATCCCCATGGTTTGGCGAGAGCAAAAAGATCATTCCACAGACTGTTACTTTTGTTTAGTGAAAACATCAGGATTTAACAAGAAAAATAAGAGTAAAATAGAATATCCTAATCTACCGTCAGCTATAAGACCAATGCCTCATTCAGCTGAAATTCCAGTGCCAGTTTTCGAACAACTACCTCCTCTAGAAGATCTGAGTGATGTTGAAGAACGCAGTGACAGCAATGATGCAGATTTTGACATTCACGAGGATTCAGTTCGTAGGGGATTTGATCAGCACGAGTTGAATTATTTAGCACGTGATTTGGGCCTATCCAAAAAAGCTTCAGAAATACTAGCATCAAGACTGAACGAGAAAAACATACTTGAACAAGGAGTGAAGGTATCACTTTCGAACCAGAGAAAGTACATTTCTGCAGTACTTTCGAAGTGCCAGCGGTTTTGTGTTTTGCCATAACATTCCTGGTTTACTGAAGGAATTAGGGCTTTCAATCTACAATCCAAATGAATGGCGATTGTTTATTGATAGCTGAAAGCGGAGCTTGAAGTGTGTCCTTCTACACAATGGCAATTTTGTTGGCGCAGTCCCTATTGGGCATTCGGTCTGTCTTCATGAAGAATATGGAGATGTAAAGAGAGGTCCATTGAGTTATTGCAATATGACAAACACAATTGGATCATCTGGTGTTGACCTTAAAATGGTGTCCTTCCTTCTTGGTCAACAACGTGGATACACAAAGTATCCTGCTTTCTCTGTATGTGGGATAGCAGAGCTCGAGAGAAGCATTGGTTCAGACGAATTGGCCTCCGAGATCTGATCTTAAACCTGGAGATCCTAACATTGTACATGAGCCACTTGTTGACAGGAAGAAAATAATATTCCACCTCTGCACATAAAACTAGGTCTCATGAAACAATTTGTAAAGCATTGTCAACTGATGGCGACTGTTTGAAGTACATCATCTTGGTATTTCCAGGACTGTCAATTGAAAAAATCAAGGCCGGTGTGTTTGATGGTCCACAAATTCGACAGCTCATCAAAGATGAACATTTCAACGGTACTATGTCAGACCTTGAAAAGAATGCTTGACTATTATTCAAAGACGTCGTCAAGAACTTTCTTGGAAATACACGTGCAAGTAATTACACAGAAATTGTTCAGAAACTATTGGAGAGCTACAAAGCGCTTGGTTGCAACATGAGTATTAAAGTACATTTTTTGCATAGCCATCTTGCCAACTTTCCGGAAAATCTTGGTGCTGCTAGCGACGAGCAAGGTGAACGATTTCACCAAGATTTGAAGGTTATGGAAGAACGTTGCCAGGGTAGATGGGATGTGCATATGATGGCTGACTATTGTTGGAGCATCAAACGCGATAGTCCTCAAGTTGAACACTCTAGACAAAGCTACAAACGTAATTTTTTACCTTAATCTGCACACAATTATAGCCTTATGATATCTAAAAACATGATAATGTTAAATAAACATTCTATTCATGCCTATTTCTTTAATTTTTCATTGTATGTTAACATTTGCAACTTTTTATAAAATAAGCACTGTTACTGTTATGTACAGTATTTTTCATATTTTTTAAGAAAACGAAAATCCTACAGTTCAAAAACTTGACGTGATAGAGAAAAACTGAGATCAGTTTTGGATTCAGCACCCAAAAATTACGTTTTGACAAGTGTCAGACCTAACTCAACAAAAATTTGTTCCCCAGTGTAATTTATTGACCACAATTTACAAAGCTTGTGCAACAACACACAATCAGTTAAATGGTCCACAAAAGTGTTTTAATAGTAAAGTTTACAAAAAACTGTTTCTCACATGCGCACATATAATATCCTTCAAATCTACTTTCTGATAATAAGGTCTTGAAACATCACTCAAACACTAAAACGCAAGAAATTTTCCTTTACAAAAATTCAGTGCAATAATTATGAGCATCAATGAAAAAGAATCAATGAAAACTACAATAAATTTGTAAAAACCTAAACAAGCAATAAAAAATTTTAAAAACTGAATACTAAAATACTGAAAATACTAAAACGGAATACAAAAAACTTAATACAAAAAACAGAAAATACAAAAAAAATGGAAAATACTAAAATGAATATTAAAAACTATTATATTCTTTTTTTTAAAAAATGGAAAAATACACACAAAAAACGCCATCACGAATACCAAAAAAACATCAATAAAATCAGACAAGCAATAAAACATAAAAGACAAAAATACGAGTAGTAAAACAAACTAGAACTAAATACTAATATAAAACAAAAAACTATATAAATTCTGAAAGGCTACGGTGTACGATAGTACATACAGTGGCAAAGTCATTCCTCTCCAGCAATAAGTTTTCAAACGTCGACACATCAAATTGTTGGCGTATATTTGATGTTCTAACGCAATCCCTTACAACATGTTGCTCAGTATGAATGTGTCCACAGGAACACAGACGTTCTTCTAGTGGCAGACGACCTCTGCCTCGCCGATTCCATCGCCCCTCCTCAACAGCGAGAGAGTGCGCACTCACTCTAAAGCGAGTCCATGAGATTCTTCTGTTTCATTAACTTTTACTTTTGAGCTATATATTTCATGTACAGAAAGGTAAAGGGTTAATTGATGAATATAGTTGCACTCTATTCGACTGTGAGTTAATATTTTTGCTTTCATTTCTTCCATGGCAATATGCACATCGTCCCTTTCGTTGTTGAGAACGTCTCTAATATAGCGTGAGGTATGACAGGCGTGACTGAGCGTGATATGCATGGCATGAACCAGAGGATCGTCAGCCATTCCCCTTCTCTCTCTCCACATTTCACTGAAAAACTTGCGCTGTTTAGCCAGGATGAGAGCACGTAAAGGGGGATAACCGAGCTCGAGCCGAGCATACAACCACACATGCGCCAAATGCGGCAACTTACACCATCACGAGAGCATATGTCGACGGTCACAAAATCAGCGCAGACCCACCAAGCCAACCGGACCACGGGCACAGGATGATGCCACTGCCATCTTCGAAACCCTATGCACCGTTGGTGACGTCCCAATATCTGGTCTCCATACTATCTCGCTTGAGCACCACATCTACAATGAGTTTTGTGACACCTGGAAGAAACGAGCGTCCGACCCACAGCCGTGCGTTGATGTATCCATCCAAGCCGTCCCATCAGACGCCCGAACCCTTGGCTTCCAGCAGGGCGAGTGTGTGTGTGTGTGTGTGTGTGTGTGTGCCTTATCGTGATGATCTGGACCCTCTGTGGTGACGAGGGCATACTAGCAGTGATGTCCGTGGTGACGTGTGAGTGTGGCGAAAGTGTCTACATCAAGAATACCATCCAGACACTTCTACCACCACAACTACCGTTTACTACTACCGCAAACTAGCGTTTGCCGCACTCTTTTGCTTCGACATACTTGAGTGCGTCCTCCAGTGACATATCTTGCTTCGATTCACCGAGGATGCCTAGTCGAATCTCCAGAAAGTATTAAAAACAGTTGTCATTGGCTGGTGACGGATGGGCGCCTTAGCCAGCAGGGCCTTTTACCCGTTTACTACCTACCGAGGGAAAGGGTTGCTGGTTTTGTAGTAAGGACAGGTAGTATCTAGGAAGTGGAGAGCAGGTCTTTGCTGGCGAGACACCTCCGTTGCTGGGTTCCCAGTCTGGGGCCTCTGAGCAGCCACTACAGCCCTGTGGCGAGCGCCTCGGTTCACAGAATCACGACAGTGTGTTGCAGTTCAGCTAAATCAGTTAACTAGCTGTAACACGAAGTACGGACTAAATCCCGCTCATTGTGGCTGCAGGTCCAGAGAAACGTGAAAGTGAAAGTGGTGAAGCCCAGGCAGAAATGAAAGCAGCTTAGCGACACAAGGGGCGACCCTTTACTCTGTGCGTTGAGGTATGAGCGAGAGCAGCAAAACTACCACGACGACCGCCGGGCTGAGATTCACTCACCCTTCATTCAGTGCACAGTGACACGGATACAAAGAGAAGGTGAGGAGAGACCAGTCTTATTGTTGGAGAAATCAAGATTAGAAAGATCAAAGCAGGTCTTTACAGGGGGTGGAGTCAGTGAGGTCAACGCTGATGAGTCATATACATTTTTCGTTAAATAATATAATTGATGGTCAGAAACAAAATATTCCTTAAGGTCTAGATATTTTCACATCGGGACGTATTATATACTAACATAATCAGAAAAGCGTGTAGATTGTGAACCGTGCTTAAAAAAAGTGGTACGATGATAAATAGCTGAGCACTAAGGAGTTGAAAGAAAACAAATGTGAGAAAATGTTTCTGCGCTACTTTATTTTGCCGTCATTTTCGTATAATTGATATTATTGTTGCAAATTTATGCTAATATGATGCAGAATTTTCTCAGGAAGACAATGGTGGCCCCAATTTTTTCTTCAATATCAAATGGTGGTGTCAGAAAACTGGTTGGGAATAAGGTGACTGTGAAGCCAGAAGGTCGCCGCGCTAGGCTGCGGGCGTCACTCATCACAATACAGCGGGATGCGGGACTCGCTCTCTAGGTATATAACTCTGTGGTGAGCTTATATTCACATTATTATGTAATAAGACGCAGAATGTATACTTAATAAAAACAGTGAAGGTGAACAAAAATGTACAAATAATGAAACTGAAGAATTAAATCGACCGAGAGTATCTACGGCCGAATAAATCAGACTACGAGAAGACTACAAACTTATTATTTATTGTTTACATTAACGAGTTAGATAGTGGGATTAACAGTGATATCAGCATGTCTGCTGATGATACAAAGATAGGTAGCATTATTAGATCACAGTCTGATATAAACGGTTTGCAGGGAGACTTAAAGTAATCGTCCAGACCATTTCATCATTCCTGATTTAATGCAGTCAAAATATAGCCATGATCGAGTATATCAACAATATGTTGTCACTTTTTGCATCCAGTCACCCGTTTTTTAAATGATCCACATTCAAAATCTGTAAAATTCCCCTGAGCTCTCAAAACACAACTGGCGACCAGCAGACGACGCACCACGGCTCGGCGACGTCACATGAGTAAGTCTCCCAGCCCTGCCTGATACAGATGCGCGGAGACTCGGAGAAAAATGTAGTACTTGGGGAATTTTGGGTGTTTCTGATTTTTTTTTTTTTTGCGATATGGCATATACTTGCATCCTTCATGGGTACAGTAAGAAAGCTGTGCCTTTGCAGAGAGCTTAGCACCCATTTCCGACCTATTTGACCATGATAATGTCTGTGCAGCGCCTGGCAGTGGCGGGTGGGAGAAGCGCGGTGTGAAGCACATTGTGTAGCCGCGCTCTCACCGGCCACTCCCCGGCGCTGCACAGACATATAGCCAATTAGGTCAGAAATGGGTGCTAAGCTCTCTCCAAAGGCACAGCTTCTTGCTGTATCGATGAAGGATGCAAGTATATGCCACATAGCAACAAAAAAATATCAGAAAAAACCAAAAAATTCTTCAAGTACTATATTTTTTTCTGAGTCTCCGTGTATCTGTATCAGGCAGGGCTGGGAGGCTCACTCATGTGATGTCGCCAGCAAGTTTCCCACCACGGCTGGAATGGGGCTGTTGTTTTTCCCGCGCTTTTTACAAAAGTCATGTTTTTAGGGAAATAAGGCGTGGAAATTAATATTTTTTTGTGGATTAGGTATTTTGAATGAGCATTCAACATAATTGTGCAAAGAAAAAATGGGTCTGAACGATTACTTTAAGAACATAAGAAAATAAGGAAGTTACAGGAGGTCGTGAGACCTACACGTGGTAGTTCCTGTTACTGAAAACACCACCTACATCTACCTTTCATCCCCATCCATGAAATTGTCTAGCCTCCTATTAAAACTCCCTATTGACTCCGCACTAACTACCTGATTACCATTCCAATCATTTACCACCCTATTTGTGAATTTTCTCCCTATTTAACTTATTTAATTATCCTCCCTGTTTAACTAAAATAAGTTAAACGTGTGGGTAGTCAGGTGGCAGATGGAATTTAATATTGACAAGTCTAGCGTATTTAATGTTGGTAGAAAAAATCCTGGTAATAGGTACACTATACGCAATGTATCGCTGAAAAGATCAAAAGGGGAGAAAGACTTGGGTGTGCGGGTAAGCTCAGACCTCCGTCCTAGGAAACAATGTATTGATGCTAGAAATCGAGATAATATGGTTTTCGGATTAATTCGAGGTATCACTGTTAGCAGTTCACCTCAGTTTTCGCTAGGTGGCCATAGTGTCGTCTCTCAGAAATGAGGACAAGGCGCTTTAAAGTAATCAGTTAGGCATTTTTATTGTTTTGTTTATCAGCTGATGCTGTACTTCAATGAAGTTTTTAGTATCCAATGTATATCATAATATGCATACTCTAATATTAATAAAAGAATTTCATCGTTGAGTGAAAAAAAAAAAAAATAGAAGGATATTTAACAAATACCAATAGAGAGGCCTGTTACAATGTTAAAACAGTCAGTTCTTACAGACATGCCAATGAAATTCAACAAGAGACTATATGAAGCCAACTCATGAAAGGAAAACACATGTCATTGTCTATAACTATTGAAATAATGGCATACATTATGAACAGGTGGCATCCTTACGCCGCAGCCTGTCACGCTGCCAGGCGCACGATTATCAGTTTAAGCTGTGCGAGCGGTCCGTAAACAATAACATACAGGCACGTCACGATGACTGTGTTTGTTTGTGCTGTGGCAGACTGCAAGTCTGATTCAAGAAAAAAAGTAGAGAAACATCCATGTATGGTGAAGTCAAGGCTGGGTGAAATTCCGTCAGCAAAGAAAGAACCACACCGAAGAAAGTTATGGGAAGATAGATGTCGACGTAGTGGAGGATGGAAGGCTACAAGATTTCATGCTATCTGTTCCAGGCATTTCATTAACTGGATTGGAAATGGCCCATCCTCTTCGCATCCTGATCCAAAACTGTTTGCCTACAATGACTGGGGCAAGAAACTCTCATATAAAAGGCCATCAAATACCTGGCAAATAAATAATGTTCAAGTAACAGGTGGCAGTGATCTAGTTTGTCCTGCTGCTGCTTATGTCCTACCGCAAGAAGCTGTGGCTGAAGTCATTATCAGTGAAAATGGAGATGAAGTTGGCCCACATTACAGTATGCAACAGTTATCATCTTTAAAAGGTAAGACATTATTGTGAATGAGGTGGAAGTATGAATTAATTAGGGTAAACAGGTCCCTTAGCTCCACACCCCCGATGATCATTTAATTGTGGTATTACTCTCACCAAACAGGTTATAATGGACGAGAGTTTCGCGGTCGTTTTCAGAGACGCCAAATATTATTTCTTGGCATACAATAGGTGCTTGTTGTAATGGAAATAGTTTTATTTTGCGAAAAAAAAGTATACTTTGTGGTTAAGGTTGGGTTAGATTTCATTAAAACCTATAAGGTTAGGTTAAGTTTAATTTTTTTTTCTTTCTTTTTTTCGCAAAATAAAAAAAGCACCATTAGAACAAGCACCTATTGTAGGCCAAGAAAAAATAGTTGGTGTCTCTGAAAACGACCGCGAAACTCGTCCATTATTACCACCAAACATTCTATCAACTAATGATCATGCTAACTCACCAAACACGACACATGCTACTTTCAAAAAATGTTAATCAAATTTTCTTACTTTTCCTAATGGTGAGGGGCAAACATACAGTTTGCTCTGAGTACACAGTGAGGGGCATAGAGCTAAAGTACGTATCTATTTACAGAATACGTTAACCTAACCATATTTCGTGCTAACTTAATTATTGTGTCTCTTTATGATATCTGTTGATGGCCATGGGAGGAGCTAGGCTGAGGTTGTTGACCTAATTCGAGTAAAAAGTTTCATCTGCAGCAGCCAAGAGCTGTCCCCCATAAAAGCCAATATCAGGCCTCGCTTGTTCGATTTTCAGTAAAAAAAGGGATTTACAATATGGTTACACATTTACTGAACCCAATTATGAGGTTAGATTACAAGCAAAATGTATATTAAGGAGAAATGGATGGGTTAGTTTTAATATTTTGTTAAGCATCGTAACCAATATATGTAAGCTAACAGTGGAAAAATAGGTTATATAACTATGCAATGATTTCTATGTTTCAGCAACACTTGACACCCAGATACTGATGATGTCCTACCTAAAGAACCAGCAGGTGAAGTCATCATCATTGAAACTAGAGATGAAGTTGGCCCTCATAACAGTATGCAACAGTCATCATTTATAATAGGTAAAAAACGATTGTGCATGAGGTGGAAGGATAAGGTAAAAGAGTACTTGTGTGAAAGAGGTGTTAGTATAGGCCAAGCGCTAGAACAAGAAAGAAGGGAATGTCTGGATAGAGAGAGGTGGAGGCTCTGCTGTGGCCATCCCCTTGGGGGACGCTCCCGGAGGGAGCGAGGCGTCAGAGATACCTAGATAGATAGAGGTGTATATATGCATTAATTATAGTTATGTCAATATTCGCAAAAAATAAAGAACAAACAGTTGATGGTTTTCATGGCAATACTCGCATAAACAAAATTTAAGGCCCGTATCAAGAGTCATGATGAAGGTCCAGCGACGAGCGACGAACGACTGAGGAAGAGTACCATAAAAGGGATATTTTTCAGAACGAAGAGCTGTGACGAAAGTCGTCGCTGCTCTTCGTTCTGAAAAATACCCCTTTTATGGTTCTCTTCCTCAGGCGATCGTCGTTCGTCGCTCGACATTCATCATGACTCTTGAATCGGGCCTAAGACTCCCCCAGTTTCTAATAGTTCAGAGGACGACTCTGACGAGCCAACCAAGAACGCATCCATGCACGTCTATAGCTAGTTATGTTAGGTCTGTATGTCTAAATGTATTTCAGGGACCCTATGAGTTCATTTACAAGAAAGTGTAATTAACAAATTAATATGGTACTTGGCAAACTCGGAAAGGTTATGCAAATTGTAACAAAGTAATGGAATCCTATGAGGAAAATTATTGTAAATTTGTACTATCACAGGAAAAAAGAAAATTGTACAAAACATATTGTACACGACAGGTTTTATAACTATGCAACTCCTATTTATTTCAGCAATACCTGAAGCACACCCAGACCACACCTATCCCTGCAGCTCCCATAAAAACTACAAACTCTGGTGAACCAGTAGATGTTGGGACGCAGATGAGTCAGCCTGTCAGTCATGCTGAAACCAAAACGCATAAAACGGTAGGTTATTTGCTTTGAACTCCATTTTGTATGATTTCAAACATATTGGAAGAAAGTTAAGGGGTTATGGAATGAAAGCAGGTTCAGAAGGAGTGACTGCAGAATATATGAAATAAATAGCTGTGGAGGTGGATAGGTTGAGTAGTATATGTGGTATAAGAAGCTTTGATAGTGAGAAACTACGTGAGGGAGATATGTTCAGGAGTTATGCATTATAACCCCTTCTTCAGGCCTTATGTGTCACCTCTTTAGTTATATACGCATCCTTTCTAGCTCAACACTGGCTACCAGGTATTTACTTCCATCTTGCCACAATCTTCTCTTCTCTTGTACTGAAACACTGACATTATTATTACATTATCTTATCCCATAACTTTATTTTTCTTGTTTTTCAGTTCTTCCATGCCAGTGCAGCTAAGAAGAACAAGATGCTTCGTGAGGCATTCAAGGAGAAAATTCTGCAGAGTGATAAGTCTGTTAGAAAGTATACTGGTTTTTTATCGAAAAATATACTGAATGGCATATTTAAGATAATTCAGAAGAAAGTGGTAAAGATTAATTATTGGAAAGGGCCTAAGCAATTCAATAATAAGTCAAAACAGAGTAGCCGAGGTAAATCAAAGAGAAGTTCTGTATTTGATGAATTCCTTATAACTGTCATATATATTAGAGAAGCCATGGAAATGGAGGTCCTTGCTGACCTGTTTGGGGTTAGCCAAAGTCATGTTAGCTGTGTAATAACAACATGGATAAACATATTGTATGATATCTTCAAAAGATGGCTCAAGTATCCAACAGCTGAAAATGTAAGGAAAAATCTTCCTGAGAACTATCCATCTAAGTATAGCGATACAAGAGTTATATTAGACTGTACAGAGTTCTTCACAGTTAAACCAAAAAACTGCACTGCACAAGCTGCAACATATTCTAATTATAAGCACCACAATACTGTCAAACTTTTGGTAGGAATCACACCAACAGGCTTGATTTCCTTTGTTTCGAATGTGTATGGAGGCTGTACTTCTGATAGGTATATGTTTGAAAAAGAGTTTCTGGATAAAGTTGAACCTGGGGATGCCCTAATGGTTGATCGTGGCTTCAATATTGCTGACTTGTTACTTGCAAAAAAAGCAAAGTTACACATGCCTCCGTTTACTAGAAAGAAGGATGAAAGTGGTCGTAGGATATTAAATCAAAGTGAAATTTCTAAAACAAGGGATATTGCATCACTACGCATTCATGTCGAACGAGTCATAGAACGCATGAAAAATTACAAATTGTTGTCACGAACAATATATATGCAGTTGTGGCACTTACTAGACCAAATTATGGTCATAGTAGCAGTGATGTGCAACAAGGAGCCTCCTCTACTGAATGAGTAATGGTGTTCACAAACTGAATGCCTCAAACTTACTCTGCCCCATGCCATATGGAAAAGTCATCTTTCCCAAAACATATAATCTGATGTGATCCTATTTGAAGTCCCCTTCCCTGCATCCCCTTTGTGTTCATTCAGGCAAGTGTTTAAGTGTTTTGTTGTCTGTGCCACGGTTTAATTTATTTAGGCCTCTTTCTGAATGAAGACTTGCATAAGGGAGTTGGACAGAATAAGGGTGCGCAAGTGTAGAAAGTCTTGTGCAGTGGGGCTGCTGGAAGAGGGGAAGCATGCAGTTAGCAAGTTCAGGAGAGCAGCAAGAGTGAAAGTTATGAAATGAGACAGTTTGAGAGGCGAATGAGAGCCTGTTTGCCCCAGCAATGATATAGATTGAAAAATCCAATAACATAAATTAAGGTAGTACAGTATCAGTAATATAGATTCTTGAATCAAACCTATTTTTTTTACCAAAAGCTATTTCGCTATACAAAAATTCGTTAGACGTAGAAACATCCACGGTTGAACTAAACTGTTTGTATCTTCGCAACTTCCCTGTACTATGAAGAAGTAAAAGGCAGCAAAATTAATTTTGTTTTCTTTAATAAGCATTATAAATATATAATGTATACATCTACTTAGCTCTGATGGGTGGAATTGACATCCTTATAACTATAACCACCATCTTTTCACTTCCATTCATCACTAAGAATACCATTACATCAACACAGCCCCAACTCTATCACAAAGAATACCATTACATCAACACAGCCCCAACTCTATCACAAAGAATACCATTACATCAACACAGCCCCAACTCTATCACAAAGAATACCATTACATCAACACAGCCCCAACTCTATCACAAAGAATACCATTACATCAACACAGCCCCAACTCTATCACAAAGAATACCATTACATCAACACAGCCCCAACTCTATCACTAAGAATACCATACATCAACACAGCCCCAACTCTATCACAAAAGAATACCATTACATCAACACAGCCCCAACTCTATCACAAAGAATACCATTACATCAACACAGCCCCAACTCTATCACAAAGAATACCATTACATCAACACAGCCCAACTCTATCACAAAGAATACTATTACATCAACACAGCCCAAACTCTATCACAAAGAATACCATTACATCAACACAGCCCCAACTCTATCACAAAGAATACCATTACATCAACACAGCCCCAACTCTATCACAAAGAATACCATTACATCAACACAGCCCCAACTCTATCACAAAGAATACCATTACATCAACACAGCCCCGACTCTATCACTAAGAATACCATTACCGCAACTCATCACTAAGGCCCGTAACAAGAGTCATGATGAAAGTCAACGACGAATGACATGATGTCATGATGAGGGTCGAGGCAAAAGTCATGATGAAGGTCGAGCGACGAACGTCGAATGACCGAGGAATGTTACCATAAAAGGGATATTTTTCGGAAAGAAGAGCAGCGCGAAGACACGGGGGTTCGACCAGAAGCTGCTCTTCGTTCCAAAAAATATCCCTTTTATGGTAACATTCCTCGGTCATTCGACGTTCGTCGCTCGACCTTCTCATGACTCTTGGTACGGGCCTAAGAATTGCATCACATCAACACTGTCCCAACTCATCATCATCATCACCACAGAGGTTTCCATTCTCTTAATTACCAGAACCTGTATTACGATCAAACAACCTCTGGTAAATAAATTTTCATAAAAAAAACATAGCCTTTGTAACATCGGCTTCAAATCTGCTTTTGTCAAAATATATTCTTTCAATGGTTAAACAGGGTTCATTTTTTGTGAATAAAACAAAGTCACTCCATGGGTAACCTGTCACCCCAAAATGGGCTTGTACTTGAGTGTACCATGCAGATGATGGATGCACTTGGTGACAAGTGGAGTTCCACAAGGGTCTGTTTGGGCCCATTACTATTTTGATTTACATCAACGACTTGGATAGTGGGATTAGCAGTGATATCAGCAAGGTTGCTGATGATACTAAGTTAGGTAGGATATTGGATCACAGTCTGACGTAAACATATTGCAGGGAGACTTAGATACACTTAACGAGTGGGCAGTCAGATGGCAGATGGAATTTAATATTGATAAATGTAGCGTTATGAATGTTGGTAGAAAAAACCTGGTAATAGATACACCATAAGCAATGTATCGCTGAAAAGATCAGAAGGTGAAAAAGATCTTGGAGTGAGGGTGAGCCCAGACCTCCGACCTAGGAAACAATGTATTGAGGCCAGAAATAGAGCTAATAGAGTATTAGGATTCATTACCAGAAGTGTTATAAGTAGAAGTGCATTAGTTATTCTAAAGCTTTATCTGGCTCTAGTCAGGCCTCACCTAGACTATGCAGTTCAGTTTTGGTCTCCATATTACAGGATGGATATAGTGTTGTTAGAAAAAGTGCAGAGAAGGATGACCAAAATGATACAAGGGATGTGTAACTTTAGTTATGAGAGGAGATTGAAGTTATTAAAATTACACTCACTCGAGAGACGCAGAGTAAGGGGCGATCTGATAGAAGTTTTTAAGTGGATAAAGGGATTTAATAAAGGAGAGGTAGGAAAAGTTCTTACGGCTTTTAACCAGGGTAGAACAAGAAGTAACGGATTCAAGCTGGAAAAGCGTAGATTTAGAAAGGAAATAGGGAAAAACTGGTTCACAAATAGGGTGGTGAATGAGTGGAATGGTTCTCAGTAGACAGGTAGTTAGTGCTGAGTCATTAGGGAGCTTAAAGGGGAGCTGATAGGTTCATGGATGGGGATGAAAGGTGGATGTAGGTAGTGTTAGGTGACAGGAACTACCACGTGTAGGCCTCACGGCCTCTTGTAGCTTCCTTATTTTCTTATGTTCTTATGTTCTTATGACTTCTTGAGGTGTACTTTGCCATCATTACCCAAAACAACATGGTATTTCCCCCTCCGAGCAACCTCTTCTCCTGTAAGGGAATTTGTATGTGTGCTGTAAGGGCACTTAATTTATAAAAGTCCAGTGCCACAACATTTGCACTTGACGACACCATCTGGGCTTACTCTTAAAATTGGATTTGTTTCACAAATGAATAAGCCAGTTTCTGATACCTTTAGTGATTCATGCTTATGTTTCATGTTTTTATAGTATAGTTTTCTCACAAAAGGTTCACTTCTTTTTCCATATTCAGTAGCACTGTTTCCACTGAATTTGGACTGCCCCATGATTGAATCCACAACATAATTGTCACTACAATCCCTGCTATAATGAGCAGCCAGGTGGAGAGTTGTTGATGTTAAGGCTCCAACTCTTTGTTTTTTCCATAGAGAACACTTGGCTTGAGCCTTGGTAAACTTTCTAATGTTTTCCCTGATGGTATCAGTGAAGTGCTGAGATAAATCGACTATAAATGATGTACACTGTTCTTTCTGAAACTGTTGTGCCAACTCTGGGAGAGTGATAAATTTTGTTGCTGGAGATGGTTCATACGATTGCTGCAAATGTACGGCATTCGTTTCCTTCAGTAAAGCCCGGAAGTCGTTGTCCATGTCCTCATCTTGGTATGCTGATCCGAACACACATGCCTTGTACATGGATTCTGGATGAGGAACAGTCGGCCGTGGGCTGCTAGTGTCATGTCTGCACATAAAGATTTCTTTTAGTTTGGGAAGCATAACCTAAATTAATGCAAAACATTATTTGGGACAGGAGTGAAGAAAAATTACTATTTATCAAACGGCTATTATATTACTTTACACTACCAACTTTCCGTCACTCGTGAGTCACAGGACTGACTCACTTTCCTGCGTTAAGCGGCTATCACACGGTGCGTTTCGTCGGACTGTTTCGTCGAACTTCCCATTTGGTTGGAATGTTTGGTCGAACTTTGAGGGTCATTTAGCCGAACATGTTCGATGAAATGGTTAGGTGAAATTATACGAAATGTTGCACATTTCCATTGAAAACAAGTATCTTCATCAGAAAAAGCCGTAAAACTTGGCCAGGAAATAATAGTCAGTGTCTCGGAAACCAGGGAAGTGACGGAATTATACGAAAACAAGTGTGCCCCGCCCCGCAGGTTCTAACGGGAGGGGCTCCGACCCCTTCGACCCCCTGACGAGAATATTAACATAACCGAAACTTAACCTAACCTCCTAAGGGATGGGGTTGGGTGGGAGGCAGGTCGGGGTGTGTCTATGCATTATTAGACAACTCTATGTACTTTCTTTAATATGTATATGTTTTAAAGGTTACGCATGCAGAAATGAATAAATACTGCACATTATACTAAGCAAAAAATATTATGTTAAGTGGTAACGATGGTAGCGACCGCGCAGTTCTCGTCCACTATAACCCATTTAGCCCACATGAACGCGTCTTCATATGTCGTCGTTCTCTTCTAACAATCACCTCCTCCCTTTTCATCACCAATAGCTACGTATATATATGCCTCTAAAGTTAAAACATTAACAACAAATCTCCGCACCTCCCACTGTAATCGCTTTCATCTTTGTTTGTTATGGTTTATGTTATTGTTGGGTGAAGCGGTTGGCCCAAGCGTGTGCTAGATGTGTTGTCAAACAGGTCAAGCCAAATGCTTGTTTGGTTCAACGAAACAGTCCGCCGAAATGCCTCGTGTGATACCCGCTTTACACCTTTATAAAGAGAGTAGTGACAACTCGATTTATGAGCACCTTCTTGCTGTCAGGGCCTCTCCGTGCACTCCAGACCCGCGGAAGTTTTCAAGGCATGACCCCGCAGTATATCATTATATATATTTTGGATGTTATACATGTATAAATGATATCTGATCCCCAGTGCAAAAAGGGGAAAAAAATCATCCGTATAATATTGTATTATAATATACTATATCAAAATTTTCTGTATATAACAGCAATGGCAGTGGCCTACAAATGGTTACCCATCACTTAAGTGGAATGTACGAACCTTCCATCAGTGTGATAAATCCTCAAAAGGCAATGAAGACTTGTGTGGCTTGTCCCAGGTACAAAGTAAATCTGTAGGTGTTGGCCGCTGGATGGAAAGACTGACTTCATTTCTGTGTACAAAGTTGGCCACAGCATACATTAATGCCACAACATGTTTGCAGCTTCCATCATCTCTGAAAATATGTTACCATATATTATAATGGGCATTATATTAACTTAGCTTTGTGTCACCCTCATAAATTTGACACGAATATAGTCCTTACTGATGTCTTATATATTGATTTATATGTCCAATTTTTACCAGAGGAGCCTACATACTTCATCTACTACATTATAAGATAAACATTCCTTATGTCCTCAACAAACAGCTCAGTAGAGTGTGGTAAAATTACGCATGCATCGTCCAATAGGGTCCAATTGCATGTCTGATTAGATTAAATCTTGTTTTTACTATATTTTAAAAATAAAGTAGTTTCAAATAAAGGCTTTTTACTTGTATACCTTTTGTGTCTACGTGGATTGATTAGATTAGGTTATTATTTGATGCTTTTACAAATGGAGAATGTTTTTCCAGTCAAAACGTCTAAGAAGTGTATTTGTAGAAATGTGTCATCACTTTCTCAAATCGCAGACAACACACTTCTTTGAGGTTTACACAGGAAAAAACTATCTCCATTAGGAAATGCATCACATATTAATCGAAAAAAAAATATCTTGTCTAAAAATCTTGCAACAGTCATAAACTAAATTATTACCTTTGATGTCCTTACTCAAATATTTACTTGGTTATTTTTTTACCTTAAATGTTTGGTTATTTTTTTGGAATATGTGGAATACATCTCATTAAGAACATTTAAATTACCATAGGTAGTCATACAAATACTTAAAACAAAATGTAAAATTCAACTTACCCTATGCACTGACATCTACTGGCTTCAATATTTCTTCTGTTTGTAGCAAGAAGCCAAACACAATAGGGAGACTCCTTCTGTGCAGTTTGTCTGACACATTTGGCTCTAATATAGGACATATTACCTTCATGTGGTTTTATTTGCACTGTGTTTATGTGGTTGTCATTGCATAATTGATAGCCTCTTTCATTTTCAAAGTTTTCTAGCCGTTTGGCAGGCCATCCTCTCTTGTTCATGAGGTATATTAGGCAACATGCTGAGGTTATGGATGGTATTTTGGTGAGGTTATCATCCCAACCTGTTAATAAATGGGGGTCTGGAAAGACCACGACATCTCCGTTAACAGTGATCGTCCTTCTTGATTCACTAACACTTTCTCCATCTGTTGGCTCGACTTGATCCACTAAAGAAGGATTTTCATGAGAGTTTTTCACTAGTTTTACGAGCTTCTCTTTACAGTAGCCCGAATGAGGTACTGCTCTGTCTCTCAAGTACTGTTTCAGCAGCGATACTGTCCATTTCTCACACGCTATTGACTCCATACTTCACATTTTTCTCTTGTGATTGTCTAAGTCTCGTGGTTTCGCGTTGAAATGATGGGGAGAACAGGATTAATAGACTACAAGTCTGTTGATCCTGGGGAAGAACACGTTGCCGTTGTAGCGATCTCACCAGCTACCCTTGGCCCGAGTCTCACAATAGACCTGTTCAGAAAACAATTTTTTCCTATTTTTATACCCCCCTGCAAGGTTTCCCATGCTTTTTGACCTGGAAAAGCCGAAAATCACAACCATTTTGAGCTAAAATGTCAGAAACCTTTGCCTCATTGGACCTCAAGATATTAAGCCCGCGACAGTAGAAAAGCGCCTAATTTTGCCTTCCGCCAGACTTTTTTTCACCTGAGACTTTTGTTACAATTGGGATAGAACAACAAATTGGGTATCAAATTGAAGCATTTTTAATATTATTTCTGAAAAAACAATCCAAGTAAACATTCAAGAAAAAAAGACACATCATATCCAGAAAAAAAGCAAAATTTTCTGAAAATTTCATATAAATTTCATAAATATTACAATCTTGACATCAAAAAATGTGTGACAAAGACTCTAAAAACTATTTTCATGTGGCAGAAAACTCTATTGTCTATGTCAGAAGAACACTTCAGTCATTTTTTCAGAGTTTGCTTCTTGAAGCTATCAAATCGCTCACGGTTGTATTCCACAGTTTGAAGAAGGTACTGTTTTTGCTGAGAATCTGTGGTAATGATGTTTGCGAAATCAGTCATCATCTTGACTCCCCGCTCAGCAATGTCATTCACTACTTTTACATTGCTGACATATTCCAGGGCCTTGCTGTAGTCATCACTCCTTGGCCATGTCGCCACAGGTTGCAGAAGCCAGTCATACTCAATGCCAAGGGTGTCAAGCAGAAGATGACTCTCTGGACCAACTAGATCAGCCAGAGTCGTCTTGGCTGTAACCTGAGGGAACATAGGTTTCCCTCGTCTGAAGCTATCTGGCTTCTCAGTGGCGTGCAGCTTGGCAGCAATGTCCTGCTTCTCTTTGTCACTGAGTCTGCTACCGAAGAGAGCGAACGGCACAACCTCCTGTGTCAGGTACCACTTGTGGTTTTCAAGTTTTTGTAGCACTGCCTGAGCAATCTCTGGATCTGTTCTCTTGAACTTCATCATGTCCTTCATGAACTGCAGATCATTTGCAGGAGCATCTGCAGCAAGTGTAGATGACATCCACATGGGTGTATAGAACAGTCCTAGGAAGAGGTTGAGGCGTTCCAGCTTCACAACAGTTTCTTCATCGTACTCCAGCTGCTCAGCAAACATGAACATCTTCATAGAATACAGGTTTCTGGCCATCCACCTGGCCTGATGAATGGCTCCAGGACGACTCCAGTGGATTCCGCGGGGAGGCGTGTCTCCAAGGACGATCAGTGTAAGCTCAGCCATCTCACGGTAGTCAGCTCTAGGAGGCTTCTCCGACCTCAGGATTTCCTGTAGTATTTCCTTGCACTCTTTCTTCTTTTTATTCAACCATTTTTGTCTGATGGACAGGGTTGTAGGGTTGTCTGTGGTAAGATCTGTCCAAACGTCCTTGAAGTGCTTGAACCAAGGATTCTCTGGGCTCTTGACCTTGCCAAACAGATTCTCCCATACAGCACCAACCAGCACTTCTAGAATGTGGTGTCTGCAGGCCAGGTAGAACACCTTCCTGTCAAGCTGTTGCTCCAGAAGCTTGGCAGCTCCCCGATGTACTCCACTGTGCTGGCCGTTGTGTCAAACACAAGGGCAGTGATCACTCCAGTAAGCCCCCATGCCTCCAGCAAATCCATGGATGCCTCTGCCTGAGCCGTTCCTGTTGAGCTGTCTATCACTGGTACTCCCAGTAGCTTGCCTTCAGGATATGCAAGTGGTCCTGAGACAAGCACAGCCAGAGTCTCTGACGTGGTCCCAGGATCACTTCCCAGGACATCTCTCAGCATCTTGCCATCCCAGTGGAGAGCAGCATACTTGGGAGGGTCCTCGCTAAATGCTGCCATGTACTCCTGGCTGATGTGGTACCTTGTCAGCATCCTGTTCCGTCTCGTTGTTGAGGTTGAGATGACAAACTTGTCCAGGTCAGCTCCACCAGCCTTCAACGTAGCAGATACTAAGGCTGTCACTTGATTGTCAGACAATCCCAGACGATCAGCGGTACTGCAGATGTCAACACACTCCATGACCCTCCTGGGAAATGTGAGAGTCACAGTGTCTTGGTGATGTGAACATCCAGGACGAGGTTGTTGGTAATCCATGTCCTCTGCATTCCCTTCACTGTCGGTTGGGTCAGCCCAGGTAGACACATCAGCAGCAGTCCTTCGCTGTGTGGCAGCTGAAAAATTGTAGAAATTTTGTGACAAATTCATATCTTGTTCCTCTCTCTGCTGCAGTCTTGCAGACCTCTCTGCTTGCTGCTGGGACCGTGACTCAAATATCTTGTCATGACCAGACATGTGGGCCTTTCTCTCTGTCTTCTGATCCTGGTAGAACCTGATGTCCTTGTCCTTCTTCTCCCTTGATAGCAGTCGGTTTCTCTCTATTTCCTAGATGGCATCTGAAGCTCCTATGTCGAGCAGGCTATCTAATTCCAGGACAAAGGCACTCCTTTTCCCTCCAGGGTCACCTGTTCTACCTTTATTCCTTGCTAGATCTCTGTGCTTTTTGTGAAGTGTCATGAAATGCTGCGCTGCATTGTACTTGGTCATGGTCTTGATCCTAGCCATCTGCCAGAATGGGATGATAGCCTCCAATGTTTCATTGGCGAGGTCTTGATGCTTAGGATTCCCTGTATTTTCTGGCAAACTCTGGAGATGGAGGAAGTACTGGAAGGCCTGTCTGTTGGTGGGTAACTGGGAGCCACTGATGCTGGATGATGGGTAGCCGATCAGGAAGGTTTCTGTAGCAGATCTAGTAGCAGGTCGGCGTGACGCTTGTCTCTGGACTGCAGGTGGAGGTTCTGAGATGTCAACTTTGCGTCCTCGGAGCTCCTTGCTTACTGCCATAGTGAAGTTATCTTGTGAAGTATCTCTGGATTTGTTAGCAGGTTTCAACAGATCTGCAACAAACATAACAGACCATTAGATGTCATGCTAAAACCATTGTGAATTTGTGACTAGAGTGAAATAAATTATATTTAGTTTAATTTTTTTGAAAATTTGTCTGTAAATATCACATGTAATATTTCCATAAATGTTTCTATGCATTTTGATGTTTTAGTCAGCATCTAATTACTTGCTTTAACCTGCTTATGCCCATTTATTGGTGAAAAAATAGGCGAAAACAAACATCAAAATGCTCCGAAACTGGCGTTTCAGAAAACGTGTATAGAATAGAACTTCATGCTTCATGAGGCAATGGTTCCTGACATTTTGGCTTATAATGGTTGTAATTGTCGACTTTTCCAGGTCAAAAAGCATTGGAAACATTGAAGGAGGGTATAAAAATAGGAAAAAATTGTTTTCTGAACAGGTCTAACCTCACAAATATGCACTGAAACACTGCTCCCTGGGTGAATATTTGTTTTACAATGTATACCAATTGTGATCCTGGGTAAAACGTGGTGGAAACATTGAATGTAGAATAGTAATGAAAGTAGAACATAGAACATATAGAACATTTCAAGCGAATGTGCCTGGAACATTACCCTACCCGTATACTGAAACACTGCTCCCTGGGTGAATAGTTGTTTGACAATGTATACCAGTTCTGATTTTGGGTAAAACGTGGTGGAAACATTGAATGTGGAGTAGTAATCAAAGTAAAACATAGAACATTTCAAGCGAATGTGTCCTTGCCTCGAACACTACGTACCCTACGCTACCCTTGGCCCGAGTAGCTACATCTCACAAATACGCACTGAAACACTGCTCCCTGCATGGTGAATAGTTGTTTGACAATATATACGTTTTACCCAAGAGCAGAATTGGTATACGTGTACTACTACTATATTGTCAAACAACTATTCGCCCAGGGAGCAGTTTCAGTATACGGGTAGGAAGTTGTTCTAGGCAAGGGCACATTCGCTTGAAATGTTCTATGTTCTACTTTAATTACTACTCTACATTCAATGTTTCCACCATGTTTTACCCAGGATCACAATTGGTATACGTTGTCAAACAAATATTCACCCAGGGAACAGTGTTTCAATGCGTATTTGTGAGATGTAGCTACTCTGACCAAGGGTAGCCTGGTGAGATCGCTACACCGTCCCATGCGTTCTGTTGTTGGTGGTGATGACGAAGAATGTATATTTCGGTACAAGTAATAGCTACTGCACACTTTGTTGTTAAAATGAAGAAATTACCCTCATTTGATAAGACTCAATGTGAAGACCTACTTATACAAATACATAGAATGTTGTTACCTGATACAATAAAAAATGAGGGAAGTATGTACCGAAAACATCTCACGACGAACGCGCTCAGCAAGAAATAAACAGACGAATGGCCCCGAAGTTATCGTACCGGATCATTCAAAAGATTATATATATATATTACCCAACATATAGAAAAAGAAAGAGTAAAATACACTGATCAAAAGCATATAGAAAAATATTCATATATTGAGAGATTTTAGGTTGTCCACTTTTTTGGGAGAAAAACACTAACGACATCTGGTGGCTTGGTCCATGAACTGCTAACAGTGATACCTCGAATTACCAGGAGTGTTCAAAGTATAAGTGCAGAGTTTATACTTTAAAGCATTAAAGACTAAAATGATACAGTGGATGCGTAACCTTCGATATGAGAGGATATTGAAGCTATTAAATTTACACTCACTCAAGAGGCGTAGAGAGCGAGTCCCGCATCCCGCTGTATTGTGATGAGTGACGCCCGCAGCCTAGCGCGGCGACCATCTGGCTTCACACAACTTAGTCCCAACCAGTTTTCTGACACCACCATTTGATATTGAAGAAGAAACAAAAACTAGGGCCAACATCGTCTTCCTAGGAAAATTAATATCAGCATAAATCTGCAACAATAATATCAATTATACGAAAATGACGGCAAAATAAAGTAGCTCAAACATCTTCTCACATTTGTTCTTTCAACTCCTTAGTGCTCAGCTATTTATCTTCGTACCACTTTTTTTAAGCACGGTTCCTGAATCTAAACGCTTTCCTGATTATGTTGGTATATGATACGTCCCGATGTGAATATTAGCAGTTGTGTTGATCCTCAGTCCAGTTTGCTGGTTAGAATTGAAATATTTTGTAAAAATGGTTCGAGAATGACTGGGTTTATTGCGTGAATCTAGACTAATTGCTTCAATACCTATTCAGATTGAAAAAGCACTTTCATACAAGAGCTATGTTAACAAATATACAAATGTAGTATATATGACATGTTGTTTTTTGGTTTGAATACCGTTTATTCAACATTTTTCTTGTTACCTAGTTGAGATGGAATCAATGTAATATATTTTGTATTCAGGGGTACTACATTTTTTTCATGACACGTTTGCAAGACGGCCCGGGGCCGGTATAGTGCGGTATGTAATGTTAGGAAAAGGGCTCCCGTAGGATATTTGTGCTAAAATTGATTTTTTTGCAGTTCTGGCTTCTATAGGTATCATATTAACAGAAAAAGATGGGGTCCCAATTTTCAGACCCCTTACCCCCCTTTTGGGGGTCACTTCCCTTTTGGGGCCCCCCGGCACTGACCATGCACCTATCTCCGCCAATAATTGACCGATTTTCATAATTTGAGTATCCTTTTGTAGGTTTTCAGGTATGCCGAGTCGATTTATAGCACTCAAAAAGCAACCGGAAGTGTCCTTATAGCACTTCCGGTTCAGATTTAGCACTTCCGGTTCAGAGTATAGGGTCTAACTCCATTTTTTCTTTTTCAGGCATGTTGAAGAAGCAGTTTTGAGCTCAGTCAGATATACCCTGTGAACTGAGATCGTGGTAGTATCGCCAATATGTCGGAGGAGGACGGAGTTTGCGTGATCTGTAAAGAAGGTGCCACATCAAAGAAGCGATGGTGAACAATCCGGTCATGACAGATGAATTTACAACACTATCAGAGAGATGTACTCTTG
>JACEEZ010019014.1:362046-394546 GCA_016584305.1 Chionoecetes opilio
GTATAGTGATTGGTTATTATGATCAGGGAACAAATGCTAGATGTGTATGGATTCTAATAATTAAGTGTCACTAGGGTAGTGTGCCTTGGATAGGATACTAAAGTCATTCATAGAAAAAGGGTGATCTAAATCATGTGAGTGTGAGCGGATTGCAGATTGCGAAGGTGAAGAAATGGGTCGACCAGTACGTGCAGAAACACCTTTATGCTCAGAAAGCCTAAGGGTTAGATTCCTTGTTGTCTCGCCGACGTATTCGTAAATTATGTTAGAAACAAGGGCTTTAGGTATAGAGTCTTTATATTTGAAATGTGTTTTTAAGGTAAATGAATTAGTAGAAATAAATTGAAATTTTGAGTTAGGAAGATGTAACTTAAGTAGATCATTAAGTTTTTTTCGAATGGTGTAACTGAGATGGCCGTAAAATGGAAGTTCAATATAGTGTGTGTCTAATATGGGTTCGGGTTCGTTCGACTTGTGGTTGCACTTTTCATTTAGGAATTTGGAGATGGTTGTTTCAATTAATTTGAGGGGGTAGCCATTATTTTGTAAAAAAATAGTAAGGAATTTGATTTCATTATCAAAGGCAAACCAATTGGAAGAGAAACTATAGCATCTGTGTAGTAAGGTCTTAATAGTATTGATTTTAAAAAGGTTAGGGATGAATGAAACATATTGAGTTCCCAAGCCAGTGCAAATAGGTTTTCTATAGACTGAGGTGGTAAGATAATTATTTTTAACTAACTAGGATATCCAAAAATGGTAGTGATAATTGGTTTTCAACTTCATATGTGACCTTAATGTTTGGGTGCTGAGAGTTAAGGTAGTTCAAAAATAAGGGAATGTGCTCGGTATTTTTAAAGAGTAAAAAAGTGTCGTCTACATATCGTTTATAATAAAAAGGTTTAAAAAGCTTAAGACAGTTAGACAACCACATTTCTTCATGGTGACATAGAAAGGCATTAGCAAATGAAGGACCTAGGCATGACCCCATGGAAACATCATCAGTTTGGACAAAGTTTTTAGTAAAATATAAATGGGGAGTCTTTTATAGCTAAAGTTAATAAATCAGAGAATTGTTTTTTTGTGTAATTAAGAAAAATGGTAGCATTATGAAATAAATTTTCAGTGATTATTTCAATGGTCTCATCTAATGGAATATTTGTAAATAGTGACTGGATGTCAAAACTAGCCATTACCGCGTTGTTTACGTTAATTGTTTTTAATTCATGTGCAAATTCAAAAGAGTTCTTAATTGTGTGTTCATTACTAGTTAGTGGGTCAATTATCGGGACGAAGTATTTAGCTAGGTTATAGTTAAAGGTGCCTATAGTACTAAGAATAGGACGTAAGGGGTTACCTATGTTATGTGTTTTTGGTAATCCATAGAGTTAAGGTAGATCAAAAATAAGGGAATGTGCTCGGTATTTTTAAAGAGTAAAAAAGTGTCGTCTACATATCGTTTATGATAAAAAGGTTTAAAAAGCTTAAGACAGTTAGACAACCACATTTCTTCATGGTGACATAGAAAGGCATTAGCAAATGAAGGACCTAGGCATGACCTCATGGAAACACCATCAGTTTGGACATAAAGTTTTTGATATATATAAATGGGGAGTCTTTTATAGCTAACTAGCCGCAAAGCCGCCCTCCGGGCGGACTTTTTGGCTAGCTCCTGCGGAGGGCTATTGGTTGGCCTTCCCCACCACCTGTGTTTGGTGGGCCTTCGGCCCACCAAAACTTTGTCCATCACCCCATCCCTTTGTCCATCACCCCATCACCCCATCACCCCCCACCCATTCACTCACCCATCACCCCACACCCATTACCCAGCACCCCACCCATTCACTCACCCATTACCCATCACCCTACATCAAGGTTTCCTCAATTCTCGCAACACACTTTTTTTCTTCACAATTCTCGCAAATAGGCTGCTAAAAAAAAAAGAAAAAAAAAAGTGATCGGATCATCTCATAAGTGGGCTTAAAACCTTCCCCTGGTCGACCCGGTTCCAAAAATGTGCCACATGAGGGGATTCCACCACAGGGGGCGGCACCTATCGCGGACAGACAGACACACACACACACACACTTTCGCTTATATTATTATAGAAGTTAATAAATCAGAGAATAGTTTTTTTGTGTAAATAAGAAAAATGGTATCATTATGAAATAAATTATCAGTGATTATTTCAATGGTCTCATCTAATGGAATATTTGTAAATAGTGACTGAATGTCAAAAATAGCCATTACCGCGTTGTTTACGTTAATTGTTTTTAATTCCTGTGCAAATTCAAAAGAGTTCTTAATTGTGTGTTCATTACTAGTTAGTGGGTCAATTATATTATCGGGACGAAGTATTTAGCTAGGTTATAGTTAAAGGTGCCTATAGTACTAAGAATAGGACGTAAGGGGTTACCTATTTTATGTGTTTTTGGTAATCCATAGAGGACGCCAGGAGAAGAGCCACAAGGAAATATATAATGGAAAACATCTCTAGTAATAACTTTTAATTTAAGTAATGTTCTAAGGTGACGGATAAGTCTATCCTCCATTTTAGTGATGAAAAAAAAATGTATTGTCAGCGAGGACTTTAAATTTTAATTTTATCACCAAGGATGGATTCAGCTTTGTTAATATACTCAGTTTTATCTAAAATTACTGTACCGCATCCTTTATCGGGTCTAGTGATTAGGATAGTATCATCCGATTTAAGGTCATTTAGGGCATCAAACTGAATTTGTGGGAGTTTTGGGAATGAATGTTTGAATTCATTAAATTTGTGATATGATGAATGAGCAATAGTAGAGATGCCTTGAACTAAGTTATCCCACTCCGTAATAAGTGTTTTTTTAGCTTTATATTTTGGTGTATTAATAAGTTTCTCAAATGTAAAGTAATGATTGACGTAGTTCATATTAAATTTTGGTAGGGCAAATTTTTTTTTTAAACTATTTTAGCCTGATGATGCCAAGTGTCTTTTGGCAAAACATTGCGCATAAGCAACTCCAAGAATGACGAGTGTCTTTGTCACCCTGAAATGTCAAGATATATATATATATGTAATATTATATATATATATATATATATTATATATATATATATATAATATATATATATTAATATATATATATATATATATATATATATATATATATCATAAGCCTCGCCTTATCCTCATCCTGTGTGACACACACACACACACACACACACACACACACACGCACACACACCACACACACACACACACACACACACACACACACACACACACACACACACACTGCCTGGAGTACCACTAACTACCCTTCCTCAATCAACACGAAGGAAGGCACCGGACTCTACTCGGGATCTCGCCGGTTTGTTCGACTCAAAGCTGATGAAGCACCCAGGAAATATCAGGGCATTTATAAACCTCGGTTTTTCTTCTGTTATCATCATCTTTATTAGCTTGTAAGCGTACTAGTCTCATCGAGGAAGCATTACAGTAGCACCATTCTTGTGCTTTAAGTAAGTACTTACCGTCACATTGCACCGGGACTCTACTCAGCAACTATTATTATTATTAGCTTTATACCTGTGGTGACAACTTCTTTCATATCCTTTTGTTATGTGTTTTCTCGGGTTAATTATCTCGTGTCTATTACATATTGTCATTTAGTTTATAACATTTTCTTTGTCATCTCTGTGTGCTTCAAAGCAAGATATCTTACTCCTTGCTACATAGGTATTATTTGATATTATTAAATTGTTATTGTATATCTATACTTCTTTTCCATCACCTTTTTGTTATGGTTTCGGGCAGTTTCAGTCTCGCTACTCATTCCTCTAGTACAACTCACTGTCATACTGTACAATATATCTATATATATATATACTATATATATATATATATATTAATATATATATATATATATGAATATATTATATATATATATATATATATTATATATATAATATATAATATATATATATATATTATATAATATATATATATATATATATATATATATATTATTATATATTAGGGTGGCACTTAGCCATATAATGAATTTTATTTTATCCGATTTTTAGGTGTGCGGGTGGTTTTCTGGTTTCATTTCCGTACAAAATAATGTGTGCAAAAGGATTTAAAAAATATAAATTTAGAGGTCGCGAATTGAGGTCAAAGTTGACATTTTTCGGGAAAAAATCCCCTGTTTCAAATTTACTTTAAACATATTTCGAACATTTTCCATCATTAAATTGCATTTCCGACGTATTTTGGCTTTTTTTTGTCTAACAATTGTTTATTACACCACTTCCGGTCGATCGGAGCCAGGCCAGGTCAGGCCAAAACAGGCAAAAACTCGTTAGCCCGCGTTCCGGGGCCGTATTTTGCCCGTTGGTTGGCTCAGTCTTAGTGCACGTTTCGACCGGAAAGGAGTGTCGGTTGGCACCGTGGGCTCTTAGAAACTGTTTACCAACGCCTCTATAACAGTTTGGTTCGTTTTTTATTCGCTCTGTTACATTTTTGTTGCCCAGAAAGTGCTGTTCCTCAGGGAATTTCCAATCATCCTCATCCATTTGACATGTTTCTTCTTTTGACGCATTACATAAAATTTTTATATAATTGACTAATAATAGCCTTCCCCTCTCCTGTTTCCCCAGAGTTGCGATGGCGACGACTAGGTCAAACACGACTGTGTACCTTGTACATAGTACACTGAACGAACTTACGGGAAGCCGACTCCCAACACGAGGACAAGCTCTCCGTCTGTTCCTGCACCTTCATTTGGAACTGAAGCACCAGAAGAAGCCCGCGGCGGCCAAGGTGATCGATGAGGTACTCGCATTCTGGGCCCGGGCACGCATTCCAGTCCAGGCAGCCCACCGGGCCGCGCGACAAACTCATCCGACTCTACGATGAGTGGGTCTCCTTGAAGAAGAGCAAGTCGAAGCGCGGGCCGACCCAGGTGGCGAGGGAAGAGGCATTCGTCGCATCCCTGCGTCGCCTCTTCGACATCGCGCACCAAGATGCGCTTACACTCCTCACAGAGGAAGAGGACCGGTCCTTCCTGCTGGCCCAAAGGGAGGACGAGCCCCGCGGTTCTCTCGGTTCTCGAGACATGTCCTTTGCTGTCAAAGAGAAGAAGGTCAAGGAGAAGTTGGAGTCAACGAATCGCCGGCGGGCGGAAGCGGAGGCGAAAGTGTGCCTTGAGCTTGACCGGTCCGTTGTGCTTTCGGGCAGTTCTTCCGCGGGCAGTTCTTCCGACTCCAGTGCCAGTGCCGGCAACAGTCCTACCCGGCCGTTGCGGCGCGCACACGAAGGGAACGTCTTCAACGATGGCGACGACGAGAGGCCCTCAACGTCGGCACATACTCCGAAGCGCATGCGGGCGAGCGTGCGAAAGTCCGTCCTCAACAGTGAACTGGCCGCCGCGCTCGACCGGACCAAGGTGTCCAACCGCAATGCGGTTCACGTGTTGTCAGCTGCAGCACGGAACTTAGGACACGACCCCGCCGAGCTGGTGCTGAACCGCGAATCCTTCAGGCGCGCTCGGATGAAGTTCCGAGAGGAGGCTGCCAAGGAGATCAAGGCCGCGTTCAACCCCGACGCCGTTCTCATCGTCCACTGGGACGGAAAGATCGTCCCGGAGAGCGATGGCGGGGGAGGGAGCGTCGACCGGCTCCCGGTCCTGGTGTCGGGGGGCGGAGTGGTCAAGCTCCTCACCGTCCCCAAGCTCCCGTCCGGCCGAGCACAGGACTGCGCTCAGGCCGTGCTCACAGCGCTGGAGGACTGGGAGCTGGAGGAGCGGGTTCGCGGTCTCAGCTTCGACACCACGGCGGTGAACAGCGGGCTGGTGAACGGGGCTTGTACCCTCATCGAGCAGAAGCTGGATCGGCTCGTCCTCCACCTGGCCTGCCGGCACCACGTGTACGAGCTGGTCCTGGAGAAGGCCTTCTCCACCTGCCTTGGAGTCTCGAGCGGCCCCGACATCCAGCTGTTCAAGAGGTTCCAAGGCGGGTGGAGTTCATCGACAGGACCACGCCGGAGCCGTTCACCGCCGATGACGTTCCGGAGCGGGACGAGCTGCTGGTCAACTTCCGCCGCTTCCTCGACCACGCCAAGCCCCGGGCCGACTACCGGGAACTTCTGGAGCTCTGCGTAATTGCTCTCGGCGGAGTTCCGAAGCGCGGCATCCGCTTCTCCCGCCCCGGACCGCTCCACCGGGCCAGGTGGATGGCAAAGGGCATCTACGCTGTGAAGGTCTTCCTCTTCAGGGAGCAGTTCCGGCTGACGGCAGCCGAGGCCCAGGGCATCAGGCGCTGTGCGCTGTTCGTCGTCCGCACGTACGCCGCCGCCTGGTTCGGACTCCACTCGCCGCTGCTGCGCCGGCGCTGGACCTGGCCTTCGTGAACGCGCTCCGCGCCTACCCCGACAAGGAGCTGTCGAAGGCGACAGTCCCGGTCTTCGGCCGCCACCTGTGGTACTTGAGCGAGCGGCTGGTGGCTCTGGCACTCTTCGACCCCGACCTTCCCCTCGGGGTCAAGCGAGACATGGTCCAGGCCATAGACTTGCAGGAGGAGGAGGAGGAGGACGAGGACCCGCCCCGCAAGTCCGCAGTGGACATCAAGAGCGCCGCTCTCGCGACCAAGACGGTGGCGAGCTTCGTCACTCCCGTCGTCCAAGCAGCTCTTCAAGATCCTCGACCTGGAGGGCGGGGTTCCTCAAAAAGGATCCAGCCGACTGGGAGGAGGACAGCAGCTACCAAGCCGCCGCTCGTGTAGTCCGGGAGCTGCGGGTGGTGAATGACTTCGCCGAGCGCGGTGTGGCGCTGATGCAGGCCTACAACCAGGCCCTCACGAAGGACGAGGAACAGCGCCAGTTCCTCCTGCAGGTCGTTGAGGACCACAGGAAGCGGTACCCCCGACGCCCGCAAGTCGACTGCGACTGCTAACCAGGCCACATAGAGTGAGAGATGGGTGCCCACTGCCCATAGATCCCCCCCCCCCCCCCCCGATGAGGGGCTAATACTCTGCAAGAGAGGGGGACCTGGAGTAGACCAGCATTCCGGTGTGACCAAAACTGAGTGAAATACCAATAAACAATATGAAAATGACTAAGAAATGCCTTTTAATCATCCAATTATAGTGTAACAACAACGTCAGAAACGAATTTGATAATCTTGAAATTTGCCCCCAGAATCTCAACTTTACCTCGATTCGCGACCTTTAAATATTAATATTTTTCAAAACAAATTTGCATACGTTATTTTTTACGGGAATGGAACCAGAAAACCACCCGCACGCATTAAAAATAAAAAATCATTTTTAAGTGCCACCCTAATTATATATATTATATATATATATATATATATATATATATATATAATATATATATATATATATATATATATATATATATATATATATATATATATATTATATATAATATATATATATATAGTATATATATATATATATATATATATATATATTATATATTATGATATATATATATATATATATATATATATATATATATATATATATATATAATATATAGATAGATAGATAGATAGAGAGAAGGTATAGATAAGATACTTTGATCCTATCTAGACACTTTGCAAGTACCAACTACAAGGTTATTGACTATACAAAGCGCCACCACGCCAGGACGAACTTGGTCGACTCGAACCGCTTACCGAATGCAGGGACTCTACATGCAAGCTCACGACTCTACCAACCGAGCCACCCTAAAGGGTGAGAGAGAGAGAGAGAGAGAGAGAGAGAACAGAGAGAGAGAAGAGAGAGAGGAGAGAGAGAGAGAGAGAGAGAGAGAGAGAGAGAGAGAGAGGAGAGAGAGAGAGGAGAGAGAGAGGAGAGAAGAGAGAGAGAAGAAGAAGAGAGGAGAGGAGAGAGAGAATGTAATGTGAATAGAGATATTTGGTGTCCTCCAAGTGTTGGTGGTGGTGGCAGTGCCTCAGGGTGGAGTTGGTGCGCGTCAGGTGATTGGTGGAGGAGCCTGCCCGCCTGGCCATTCCCAGAGTGGAACCGATGAAGGGCGACGAGTATAGGGCGACGAATATAGGGCGACGAGTCTGCATGACTATATTAGTTCTTGTTTGATTTGAAATTTTACTTATTGCGGCCTCCCCTGTTGAGATTTGCGCGTGTTGATCAAAGCCAACAGTAGACAGTGATGACCAGTCTCATTATTGTAAAGGTAGAGCTCCTACATGTGCCCGGCGGGAAGCTGCCCGACACCCTGTGGGTGGGAGCCAGACGACTCTTCTCCTGGCCACTGCTTCCAGCACCGCTCCACCTTGAGCGCTGCTCTTTCTGGCCGCAGCTTCGCCCCAGCCACGACAACTACGCGCTCACACGCTACCAGTTCGAGGGCAAGCGTCTCAAGAACACCTTCAGTGTTCCCGCGAAGCGCGTGAGGCAGCTCAAGATCAAGTTGTTGCGGGGCCGGAAGAAGGTCGCCAAGTTGACGGTGAGTGTGGAAGACCTGCTCACCATGACCTGCGCAGGCGCGGCCAAGCTACAACTTCCGGACTACCACCCGCTGGGCGACGTTCTGGTGTAGATAGAACCACAGTCTAATACGGTCTTCCGACGCGCAGGTTGGGGGTGGGGGGTCAGTGACGTCACGCGATCCAGGTGACGCAGACTCTCACTGATCCAGCCCAGTCTAAACCAAATCACCACACTGTTCATAGCTTCTCCCCTCTCTTCTCCCTCTTTCGGAGGGCGCAAACCTCTCCTTTGTACTTTTATTGTATTTATCATTCCTACTGTCTACCACTACCACTTATATTGCTACTACTACCACTACTACTACTACTACCACTGCAACTACTACTGCTACCATAAATTACTACTAAACACGAGTTTCTGCAAATATTGATACAGGACAGATAACGTGTAATTCTAAGTAGAAAATGCTCTATACACATATGCTTTTTGAGACTTCCCTTAGACGTGAGATGAAGTAAGAAAAATCACGGCGACCGGTAATTTCATAGCGGCAGGCGACGAATGGAGTGAATACACAGTGTGTACTCGCGGTTGCCTCTCGGTGATATTATGAATGATTCAATCATTATCTTTACTAGTAATGGAGCATTACATTACCTTATAACAAAACAATTGGTATTAATGGACATGTCATTTACCTAATAAGCAGTACATGAAAACAGCATGGCTGTAATAAACAATACTGTAAAAGGCTAAGTGGCATCGTGTTGGGGCGGGGGAGGAAGGAGGGACTAGGCTGCGCCAGCTGAGTCACGTGTCAGAGTCACGTGTTACATCCTCCCCCGCCCCAACACGATGCCACTTAGCCTTTTACAGTATTGTTTATTACAGCCATGCTGTTTTCATGTCCTGCTTATTTGGTAAATAACATGTCCATTAATACCAATTGTGTTGTTATAGGTAATAGTCTATTACTACCACTGCTATTGCTACTACTCACACTACTATTACTACTATTACCATTACTACTTTACAACTACTACTACTATACGACTACTTCTACTGCTACTATTATTACAGCTACTACTGTTACTATTACTACTACTACAACAACTACTACTACTACTATAGTATGGGGAGCAGTATTTATTATTTTGTTTTTATTATTGCTGTTTTTATTGTTAGTTACTTAGTTATATTATCTTAAAATGGAATATGGTAGGACATGAACGTGGGCGCATGGAGCGGATCCCACCCGCCTCTCAGCTATGCTGCTGATAGAATGAGGCAGATCAAGATGGCTTGGGGTGGCCTGGATCGCGTGACGTAGGTGCGCCGCGTGAGCCAAAACTCGTCCAGCCGTTCGGAAGACCGTATTAGACTGTGGATAGAACAAACCGCCCTCCGCCCCGCGATCCCCAAGACACCCGAGCCCCGCACAAGAAAAAACTGCGACAGAAGCGACGATCAAGAAGAGGAGGACACAGCGGAGGAGACCTTCGTGACTCCAGTTGATGAAGACAAAGTCCCTCCAACAGTCCTCCCTCAAGGCCGAGGTCAAGATCGCCTCCCTCAAGGCCGAGGACCAGGAAGACTTGGCGGGAAGCGTCGTCCCTCCAGCCGGCGGCCGCCCTTGCCAGGAGCAGCGTATGATGGGCTTCGTATCGGCGGTGCTGCAGTATTACTTGCCAGTTAATTTTGCTGGCCTGGTTTGGAACAGGGTATCCAGCACGGAGGCGAGCCCCGGCCTGCTGTACACGGTGACTGCCGCCGCTGCGCTGCTGTCCTACGCGAATGTGCGCCGCTACGTGCGCGGGGTGTGCCACGTGCAGGACGGCTTCCAGGCCCCCGTGTCCCACGCCGCGGTGCAGAGGCAGGCCAGGAGCACCAGGCACACCCCCGCGCTGCAACTCTCTTACGCCGTGCGTCTGCCGCGCAGCACCCACCCAGAGACCTGCTGAAGGGGTTGGCGCAAGGCGGGGGGCCCAAACACTGCGGGGGGCACTTTTGAAAAATTCCCGTGCCAAATGAAAAAAAACCCACTAATATAAAAAACTCGAAGCGAGTGTTCTTTCGATTTGGAGCTTAGATAATGATTTCATCGATGTATAGTTTTTGTAAAGACTATCTCATTTCAAACACCTCCAAGGCCATCTGCACCGCTCATCTATGTCCCTGCCTGACGTACATTATCATCACTTTACTTTTCATGTATTCACACGACTTTTTTGGGTTCGTGTTTGGCGCAAATACATCCATACCTTATTTTTTTAAATCTGATATATTTTAGATTTACAATATTTTCTTACCTAGCGTAATTATCAATTTTGTCTTACATATGTAGATCGCCTCAGACTGTATGTTTCCCCACACACTACAAAGCCTGACAACCCATCCACTCCCTGCTATTGACTGACATCCCATTACTCACTGCACTGACTGACATCCCATACACGCACTGCTACTGACTGACAACCCATCCACTCACTGCTACTGACTGAAACCCATCCTTTCACTGCTACTGACTGACATCCCATCCACTCACTGCTACTGACTGACATCCCATCTACTCACTGCTACTGACTGGGCCTCCCCTCCATTTATTGCTACTGACTGACAACCCATCCACTCACTGGGTACTGACTGACATCCCATCCACTCACTTCACTGATTGACAAGCCATCCACTCACTGCTACTGACTGGGAACCCATCCACTCACGTTCTGATTGACCTCCCCCTCTTCCTGTGACTATTACCTTTCCTTGGGGCGCCACACTCCATCTCTTAACAAAGCTATTTTACTTATATACATATTATTACTATTACTTTACCCCCATTTCTTTCCAAAGCTACTCTTATGCCACTCCATCACGTCCTTAGCATTGCATAAGGATTAGTTTTGTAGTTCTGTCCACGTAGACAATCTATATTCCTGAAGTAATATATTATGTACGTTACCACTCCTTTCCTTACTTTTTTTTCTCTCGCTCTCTATCTCTGGTACTTTCCCCCTTTTTGGCATTGCAATCTCTCTCTCTCTCTCTCTCTCTCATCTCTCTCTCTTTTCTCTCTCTCTCTCTCTCTCTCTCTCCTCTCTCTCCTCCTCTCCTCCCCCTCTCTCCCTCTCTCTCTCTCTTCCCCTCTCTCTCTCTCTCTTTTTTTCTCTCTCTCTCTCTCTCTCCTCTCTCTCTCTCTCTCCTCCTCCCCCTCTCTCTCCCCTCTCTCCCCTCTCCCCTCTCTCTCTCTCTCTCTCCCCTCTCTCTCTTTTCCTCTCTCTCTCTCCCCTCTCCTCCCCTCTCCTCTCTCTCCTCTCTCTCTCTCTCCCCGTTATTTTTTTTTAAAACATTCTTCCAATCATTCTCATACCGTAAGTGAAAACCTCTTCTTCTTCCTCCTCCTCCTCCTTCTCCTCCTCCTCCTTGATCTTCCATTGCAAATACGGATTTTCATCTCCTGTCTCCTCCTACAGGTCCAGCTCCTCCCAATCCTACTCCTCCTCCTCTTCCTCCTCCTCTTCATCCTCCACCTCTTCCTCCTCCTCCTCCTCCTCCTCCTCCTGCTCCACCTCCTCCTCCTGCTCCTCCTCCTCCTCCTCCCCTGATCCTAAAAGGATTTGATGTCATTAATCAAGAGAATCTATTCGAGATTTTTCCTCAAGTGACAACAAGGAATAAAAGTTTAAAACTGAACAATCAACGTCGCATCACAGATCTCCGTAAAAATTACTGCAATGTTAGAGTTGTGGATCGATGGAACAAATTACCAATAAATGTTGTCGAAGCCAGCACAATAACTTCATTTAAAAACAGACTTGACGCGCACTGTAAAGTAAATGGGTATTGATATTGCCCTGCGAATTGATATTATAGTCCCCTGGATTGATTAGTGTTAGTGGTAGTTGTAGTTAGAATTTTTCATATCCTATCGTTCTTTACTTTGAAACTTCCATGTTCCTATCTTTTTTAGGAACATGGTATCATTCTCCAACTGTTCTATTACATGTAGTTGATAGTTAGTAGTATGTAGTACAACAGATACCCTAGTTATGAACCAATAGGTCTCCTGGTGTCTGTTATTCCTATGTGTTCCTATGTATTCTCCTCCTCCTCCTGCTTCACCTCCTTACAACTCTCTCCCGCTATTATGAGTTTTAGTGAAGATTACTGGAATAGATTAGTTTCCCCTTAAGCGGGTCATTGCGGCATACTCATAACCCGAAACACTAGGGTGCTTGCTTCTCTATTGCTTCTATCTTCCTCTTCCTTTTCCTCTTTCTCGTCCTCTTCCTCTTCCTCGTCCTCTTTCTTCGTCTCGTCATGATCCTCCTCCTCCTCCTCCTCCTCCTCCTCCTCCTCCTCCTCCTCCTCCTCCTCCTCCTCCTCCTCCTCCTCCTCCTCCTCCTCCTCCTCCTCCTCCTCCTCCACCTCCCCCTCTATTTATCTCGCGTGCCTCTGATGCTTCTCTCATTGCGTGAAATGATTGTGAGTCGCGTCTACACAACCCCTCCCACACGTCTCAGACAGCCCCGAGTTAACGGTCACTACTACAACTTTTGACCTGTGACGGGTTGTGGTTCAGTAAGGGCCCTGACAGTTAGTGACCACCATCGGGATTTATGTACCAGGGGTCACTGCTGCAGGGGGCATTAAAGTGTACGGCGTCCTACTTGGAAAGTGCACTACCGCAGTTGATTGAACGGAGCTGGGGCCTGATTGACTGTTGCCTCCCAAGAAAGCGCCAAGCAAGGCTGCCGCACCACCCTTGAACTGCCAACTGAGCCTACACCAACACTACATTAGACCTCATGACACACACAGAGAGCCCCAAGCTAACGGTTACCACTACTACTCTCGACCTGTGACGGGCTGTGGATCAGCAAGGGTCCTGATAATTAGTGACCATCATCGGGATTTAAGGTAACAGGGGTCACTGCTGCAGGGGGCATTAATAGTGTACGGCGTCCTACATGGAAAGTACACAATCCACAGTGGATTGAACGGAGCTGGGGCCTGATAGACTTGCTGCCTCCCAAGAAAGCGCCAGGCGGGGCTGCCGCACCAGCCTTTGACCTCCACACTGTGTTCCCATCATTACAAAACACACATAACGTGACACTACTATCAAGCACTAAGCCTGCCCCCACAAACATAGTATTAGCTAGCCATAGATTACAGCCTTAAACTTTCCTCACAAATGCCATGCACTTTCTCTATACAGTGTGATATCACTTCATTTCCGGCCAGCTTCAGCTGGAGGAAATGGTGGGTGCGGAGGAGACTTCTACTTTCCTATCCTTTCTCTTTTATTATCTAGTTAGTGTAGTGTAGTTGAATCAAACAGCCTTGTGGAGACCTATTGGTCTGTTGCTGTTTGTGTTTCCTTTATAATCCTGTGTATTTATCCTGGTTCTCTTCCTTAATTCAGTTTTTTTCCTGATCACCTTCCTCGTTTTTTTTTGTATTCACTGTCTTTCCTATCCTCCTCCTCCTCCTCCTCCTCCTCTTTCTCCTCCACCTCCTCCTCCACCTCCTCCTCCACCTCCTCCTCCTCCTCCTCCTCCTCCTCTTTCTCCTCCACCTCCTCCTCCACCTCCTCCTCCTCCTCCTCTCCTCCTCCTCCTCCTCCTCCTCCTCCTCCTCCTCCTCCTGGAGGAGGAGGTGGAGGAGAGGAGGAGGAGGAGGAGGAGGAGGAGGAGGAGGAGAAGGAGGAGGAGGAGGAGGAGGAGGAGGTGGAGGAGGAGGTGGAGGAGAAAGAGGAGGAGGTGCCGCACCACCCTTGAACCTTCACACTGTGTTCACACCATTACAAAACACGCATAACATGACCAATCTATCAAGCACTAAACCTACCCCCACAAACTAGTAATAGTTAGCCATAGATTACAGCTTTCAACTTTCCTCACAAATTCCATGCAGTTTTTCTATACTGCATGGTATCACTTCATTTCCGGCCAGCTTCGGCTGGAGGGATGGGTGGGTGGGGAGCAGCCTTCTACTTTCCTATCCTTTCTCTCTTATCATCTAGTTAGTGTAGTGTAGTTAAAGCAAACAGCCTTGTAAGGACCTATCGGTCTGTTGCTGTTTGTGTTTCCTTTGTAATCCTTTGTAATCCTGCTCCTCCTCCTCCTCCTCCTAAAAGGATTTGATGTCATTAATTAAGAGAACCTATTCGAGCTTTCTCCTCAAGTGACAACAAGAAATAACGGTTTAAAACTGAACGGTCAACGTTGCATCACAGATCTCAGTAAAAATTATTTCAATGTTAGAGTTGTTGTCGATGAAAAAATTACCCAGTAAATGTTGTCGAAGCCATCACAATACTCATTTAAAAACGGACTTGCGCGCACGTGTAAAGTAATGGGTATTGCTATTGCCCTGGCGAATTATGCGATTCATATTAGAGTCCCCGGATCGATTAGGTTAAAATGGTAGTTTTTTGTAGTTAGAATTTTCTATCCTATCCTTCTTTACTACTAAACTTCCATTTCCTAGTCTTCTTTAGGGACATGTTATCATTTCCAACTGACATCTTACTGTAGTTTAGTTAGTAGTATGTAGTACAACCTTCCCTAGTTATGGACCAATGGTCTCCTGGTTTCTGTTTTTCTATGTATCCTATGGTATTCCTCCTTCTCCAATCCTCAATACCGATGTCGATAATGAGGCGATTTCAAAATTAACCAAATGTGGGCCCCGAAATCAGGAACAAAGCTCGCAGCTTAAAAGCGTACATATGAAAAAACACAAAGAAACCAAAATGAAGAGACAAAACTCGAACACGCGAATTAGAAACGAAATACGAAAAACACTTATTACCAGACAGACAATTTTGAGAATGTATTGCCGATGTCAATCTAACCCTAAGACCTTCTACGTATGTTAAAAAGGAAAAAAAGTATGACGTCAACCATAGGGCCTTGACAATGAAAATGGCGAATACCAGCAAATGAAGTGAATATGGCGGTACTCTATATAACTTTTTTGCATCGGTCTTCCACAGTAGAAAACACCTCCATATCAACCCTCCCGAAACCCAGACAAAGGTACTTGCCTCCAGCTCGATTAACCTTTCATGAGGCGCATTTTGCTCGCGATAAATACATGAAAAATTAACATAAGTCCGGTCTTGACAAAATTTCGCCCCATTTTTATTCATTAATTAATTCATTGTGTCGCCACTATTTTAAAGAGCAAAGACGAATACAAACCACTGTCCATCTTGTTTTTATACGTCTTTACTCAGCAGAATGTTTTAAACGTTTCAAATGGCAACTAGCTATTTCAACACCATATTTAAAAGGAACAGTTCTGCACCCGAAACTATCGCCCGTTCAGTTTTAACCGTTTTGCTGGAATAATGGAATGCCATCACATTAAGAAAATCGTTAGTTCTTAGAAGAAATGACATAATTAAGGATTCGCAGTTGGATTCAGAATAAACGCTCATGCTTCTCAAACTTACTTGATTTTTACACTAGTGGTACTCAAAATGTACACAACACGAAGGCATAGCATGTTTACCTCGATTTTTCATAAGCGTTCGACAAGTTTTCTCATACGCGTCACTCATTAGCAAAGTAAAGCTCTGGTAGAAACAGGTCATCTTTTCAAATTGGTTGAAAACTGGCCTGTTCAAGTGCGTAAACAAAGGTTGGTGTATATGGAATTCGTCTGATTGGACCAGTGTTATAGTGGCGTTCCTCGGGCTCAGTTATCGGAACTATCACGGTTCTTAATATATATAATGCTTGACAAGGGATCAAATGCAGGATATTGAAATTCATGACCAAACCTAAATAAACAAACACAACCTCTACATAGTATCAGCGCCAACTCATACAAAACGACTTAAACACGTTAACAGAATGGTCAAAAACATGGCAAATGAATTTCAACCTTGACAAATGTCATGTATTACATATTGGGAAAAACAACCCGCATGAAAGTTACGTGATGAACGATTTCCAACTAACAAGTGTTGATAAAAAAAAAAAATTAGGCGTTATAATCTCGAAAGATCTCAAACCGAATATCCAAATTATAAAGGTAGTAAAAACTGCAAACAAATTGGTTGGTTTTATTGAACGAACTTTCAGTTTCAAATCTAAGAAAGTGATACTCACTCTTTTTAACTCGCTTGTTCGCTCTCATCTAGAATACTGTGTGCAGTTCTGGTCACCTTATTATAAAAAGGACATAGATAAACTAGAAAAAATACAGCGCAGAGTAACCAAAATGATACCTAGATTGCGTAACAAATCGTACGAAAATCGGCTCAAAGAACGTAACTTATTCCCATTAACAAAATGAAGGATAAGAGGTGAGCTCATCTAAGTCTTTAAAATCTTCAAAGGATTTACGAACGTAATCCCAGAAAATCTTTTCACGCTAGACCGGTCAAGCTCAACTAGAAACAACGGATTTAAAATAAGCAGGAAACGGTTTGTAACGAACGAGGCAAAGTACTTCTTCACAATCCGTGTTGTAAACGTATGGAATGGGTAGCTCTCACACGTAGTAAACTCATATAAAATAGAATCATTTAAAAATCGCTTCGATAAATATTTCATATCAAATCCCCGGTTGTCACTGTTTATCTCGGAATAATACATTTATCTTGCGGGCTTCTGATGCTTACTCTCATTGCGTGAAACGATTGCGAGTCGCGTCTACACAACCTCTCCCACACGTCTCAGACAGCCCCGAGTTAACGGTCACTACTACAACTTTTGACCAGTGACGGGTTGTGGTTCAGTAAGGGCCCTGACAGTTAGTGACCACCATCGGGATTTATGTACCAGGGGTCACTGCTGCAGGTGGCACTAAAGTGTACGGCGTCTTACTTGGAAAGTGCAGTACCGCAGTGGATTGAACGGAGCTGGGGCCTGATTGACTGCTGCCTCTCAATAAAGCGCCAGGCAAAGCTGCCGCACCACCCTTGAACTTCCAAACTGAGCCTACACCAACATTACATTAGACCTCATGACACACACTGATAGCCTCGAGTTAACGGTTACCACTACTTCTCTCGACCTGTGACGGGCTGTGGATCAATAAGGGTCCTGACAGTTACTGACCACCATCGGGATTATAAGGTACCAGGGGTCACTGCTGCAGGGGGCATTAAGTGTGTACGGCGTCCTACATGTAAAGTACACAATCCGCAGTGGATTGAACGGAGCTGGGGCCTGATTGACTGTTGCCCCCCAAGAAAGCGCCAGGCAACGCTGCCGCACCAACCTTTAATCTCCACACTGTGCTCCCACAATTACAAAACATACATAACATGACCCTACTATCAAGCACTAAACCTACCTCCACAAACATAGTATTAGCTAGCCATAGATTACAGCTTTCAACTTTCCTCACAAATTCCATGCAGTTTTTCTCTACTGCATGGTATCACTTCATTTCCGGCCAGCTTCGGCTGGAGGGATGGGTGGGTGGGGAGGAGCCTCCTACTTGCCTATCCTGTCTCTCTTATTATCTAGTTAGTGTAGTGTAGTTAAATCAAACAGCTGTGTAAGAACCTAATTGTATGTTGCTGTTTGCGTTTCCTTTGTAATCCTCCTCCTCTTCCTCCTCCTCCTCCTCCTCCTCCTCCTCCTCCTCCTCCTCCTCCCTCCTCCTCCTCCTCCTCCTCCTCCTCCTCCTCCTCCTCCTCTAGGCCAACGCTTTTACGATAAAGCGTTCAGCGCAAATAACCGGCTAAGGTATCTTTGTGCACAGGAGAATGTAGACTTAGCAAACTTCTGGGATAATTTCAAACGGGGGATCCCACCGGTTGAGGATACCATCCTGTTTGGGGATGACGGACTCCACCTCAGCCCCGTTGGCCATGCACGATTAGGACGTCTGCTTAATGATAAAGTTTCTTCTTACAGATAAAAAAAAACACGAGCGGACGGCGGTAGCAGCATCACCTAACCCCTTTCTTACCCCACAGCAACACTGGGTCACGTCCCGTTTCCGCAAATACTAATCAAAGTAACTTAATCAAGCGCTCTGTAACAGTGGACCCTAGACACCCTGCCGGTAAACCCTCACGAAAGGATACCAAAACTATTAAGGAACTTAAATTACTCTACACAAATGACAGAAGCATTATTTTAAAGCGTAACGAATTATTAGCATACGTTGTTGCCGAAACGCCAGAATTATCAGTATCACTGAGAGTTGGGTCAACACAAAAGATAAACATTTATTAGCTGAAATAGCCATTCCAGGCTATAAGATATTCCTAAATTGTCGCACGCATAAAGCAGGTGGTGGTGTCATTCTTTACATTAAAGATAATTTGCAAGCAATCGAAATCGATAAAGTGAACAAAGATCATTATGACTCAGTCTACGCAAAGATTAAGCTAAACGGTAAATTGCTAAATATTGGGAAAATATATCGTCCTCCCAAATCAAATGCGGAAGTAGATTGCCTCCTGTACGACGAGATAAAGTCAGTTGTCAACAATAATAACGATACAATTATATGTTGAGATTTTAACCTACCTCGTATAAACTGGAATAACAATTCTGCTGATAGAGAAGGTGTGCGATTGCTTGATATGGTAAACGAAGTATATTTAAATCAGGTGGTCCGTGAGCCTACAAGGGATAATAGTATGCTAGATTCAGTTTTCACTACCGACATTGATATGATTGATCACTGCGATATACGTGAACATCTGGCAAACAGTGATCACAGATTAATCAGATGCGGCATAAATTGCAATGTAGACATCACAGAAGATCGGTTATTAGTCCCAAATTATAATAAAGGAGATTTCACGAAGATCAGCGGAGTACTAAGCGAAGTTGATTGGATTGACCTACTAAATGGTAATAACGCCGAAAACATGTGTATTATATTCACAAATAAACTCCAATCGGTGGTGGAAAAACATGTTCCCATGGTAAGAAAACGTTTGAATTACATAAACAGACCCAGTTGGATGACTAATGAGATCCAACAAATCATTGGCAGTAAGCGCCGAACGTATAAAGTTTGCAAGCGATCAAATGCGGACTGCGATTCTAAGGAATACAATGACGTAAAACGTCATTGCAAAGGACTAATTAAGTCTAATAAGTGCGAGTAGGAAGAGAAAATTGCAAAGGAATCCAAATCAAACCCGAAAAGGTTCTTTCAATACGTTTGAAGTAAGAAAAACGTCAAAACAAGTATTAGGCGACTGAAAGCTAAGACTCACATCTTGGTAAATGATAATAAGAATATGGCGTTCGTACTCAATAATTACTTTAATGCAGTATTTATTGAAGAAGACGAAACTCCATTACCAGAACCAGTAAACATGTATGCGGGACTCGAAAGTGATAGATTGGTAATAGGAGAGATAACAGTAGAAAGAAATATCAAGTATTGCAGAAGCTTGACCCAGCAAAATCCGTGGGGGTGGACGAAATCTCGCCGCGATTACTTCGCGAATGTCACAGTCAACTTTCGCTCCCATTAAAGATTATTCTCAATAAATCGCTACTGGACAAAAAGGTTCCTAGTATGTGGAAATTAGCTAAAGTTACACCAATATTCAAGAAAGGGAGTAAGAGCCTCGCAAGTAATTATCGCCCAATTAGTCTAACGTCTGTGATTGTTAAACTATTGAGAAAATATTGCGGGATAAAATAGTGTCTTTTCTCGATGAAAGAACTCAATACTAAACTCCCAGCATGGATTTCGAAATAAGAGAGCCTGCTTAACAAACCTACTCGATTTTTTCAATGTCATTTATTCAAACTGGGACGCTAAAACTCCCTCGGAAATAAATATACCTTGATTTTTAGAAAGCCTTCGATACAGATCCCCATAAGCGACTTTTTGACCAAGCTAAGGGCACATGCTTAGGAGAGCAATTTTTGTTTATGGATTGGCGATTGGGTTTCAAATCGTAAACAACGGGGAGTATAAATGGCGAGGCATCTGATTGGTTAGATGTTACTAGTGGGTGCCTCAGGGTTCCCGGTTTTCGGGGCCTACTCTTTTTTTGATATATATCAATGATCTGGAGGGACTTGTATCTAAATATCGAAATTGCAGATGACACCAAATTAGGCGGTCAAACCATATACTGAGAAAACTGCGAACTCTTACAACGTGATCTCGACAAACTATCAGATTTTGGAGTGATAATGGCTATTGAAATTCAATTCCGAAAAATGTAAAGTAATGCATATAGGAAACGATAACCTCAAATATAACTATCAATTGCAAAATAAATCGTTAACTGAAGTACAGCAGGAATAGGATTTAGGTGTCATCATCAGTAACGATCTTAAAACCAGTCCGCATTGCCTAGCTGCCATTAAAAAGGCGAATATGATGTTGGACCTCATTAAACACAACTTTGAACATAAAACTCCGCAAGTAATGACACAATTATACACGTCCTTGGTTAGGCCGCACTTAGAATATGCCGTTCAATTCTGGTAGCCCTGGAACGTACAAGATCAAGCCAAATTGGAATCAGTACAAAGAAGAACAACCAAACAAATTCCATCTCTGCGAAATTCATCTTGTGAAGAGAGACTGCGGAAACTTAATATGTTTTCCTTAAAGGATCGTAGAATCCGTGGGGACTTGATAGAAACCTTTAAGATCCTAAAAGGATTTGATGTCATTAATCAAGAGAACCTATTCGAGCTTTCTCCTCAAGTGACAACAAGAAATAACGGTTTAAAACTGAACGGTCAACGTTGCATCACAGATCTTCGTAAAAATTATTTCAATGTTAGAGTCGTTGATCGTTGTCGTTGTTAGAACAAGTTACCAGCAAATGTTGTCGAGGCCAGCACAATAACTACATTTAAAAACAGACTTGACGCGCACTTTAAAGTAAATGGGTATTGATAGTGCCCTGCGAATTCATATTATAGTCCCCCGGATCGATTAATTGTAGTGGTAGTTGTAGTTAATATATTTCATATCCTATCATTCTTCACTACGAAACTTCCATGTTCCTATCTTCTTTAGGGACATGGTATCCTTTTCCAACTGTTTTCTTACATGTAGTTGATAGTTAGTAATATGTAGTTCAGCAGATACCCTCGTCATGGACCAATAGGTCTCCTGGTGTCTGTTATTCCTATGTATTCCTATGTATTCCTCCTCCTCCTCCTCCTCCTCCTCCTCCTCCTCCTCCTCCTCCTCCTCCTCCTCCACCTCCTCCTCCTCCTCCTCCTCCTCCTCCTCCTGCTCCTCCTCTTCCTCCTCTTTCTCTTCCTCCTCCTCCTCCTCCTCTTATGAAGAGAGATTGGGGAAACTTAATATGTTTTCCTTAAAGGATCGTAGAATCCGTGGGGACTTGATAGAAACCTTTAAGATCTTAAAAGGATTTGATGTCATTAATCAAGAGAACCTATTCGAGCTTTCTCTTCAAGTGACAACAAGAAATAACGGTGTAAGACTAAACGGTCAATATTGCATCACAGATCTCCGTAAAAATTATTTCAATGTTAGAGTTGTTGATCGATGGAACAAGTTACCAGCAAATGTTGTCGAAGCCAGCACAATAACTACATATAAAAACAGACTTGACGCGCTCTGTAAAGTAAATGGGTATTGATAGTGCTCTGCGAATTCATATTATAGTCCCCCGGATCGATTAGTGTTAGTGGTAGTTGTAGTTAGTATATTTCATATCCTATCATTCTCACTACGAAACTTCCATGTCCCCATCTTCTTTAGGGACATATTATCATTTCGAACTGTTTTCTTACATGTAGTTGATAGTTAGTAGTATGTAGTACAACAGATACCCTCGTCATGAACCAATAGATCTCTTGGTGTCTGTTATTACTATATGTATTCCTATGTATTCCTCCTCCTCCTCCTGGCTTAAGAGACAATCCCATCTTCTACCCATACGCACATAGAGAGAAAGGAGAGAGAGAGAGGAGAGGAGAAGAGAGAGAGAGAGAGAGAGAGAGAGAGAGAGATGAGAGAGAGAGAGAGAGAGAGAGAGAGAGAGAGAGAGAGAGAGAGAAGAGAGAGAGAGAGAGAAAGAGAGAGAGAGAGAGAGAGAGAGGGAGAGAGAGGGAGAGAAGAGGAGAGAGAGAGAGAGAGAGAAGAGAGAGAGAGAGAGAGAGAGAGGAGAGAGAGGAGAAGAGAGAGAGAGAGGAGAGAGAGAGAGAGAGAGAGAGAGAGAGAGAGAGAGAGAGAGAGAGGAGAGAGAGAGAGAGAGAGAGAGAGAGAGAGAGAGAAGAGAGAGAGAGAGAGAGAGAGAGAGAGAGAGAGAGAGAGAGGAGAGAAGAGGAGAGAAAGAGAGAGCCCCCTACCTGACCCTATCCCCTCTCCTTCAAGATCAGAGCCTGCCACCACTGAAGTGTCCCCCCCTCAACCTCCCAAGACCCGCACCCCTCCAAAACCCCCAAACTCCTAAACCCCCGGCCCAACGTCCCCTCACCCGACAACCAAAACGTCGAAAAACCCCCCGCCTAATGCCCACCCCCAACCCCAACCCCTTTTTGAAAACACTACCATTTATGGGGGAACCGCCAATCCCATCCTCCGCGTACCCCCCACCTACCCCCAGCCCCCCCTAAAACCCCGCGGGCCCCTGCCCGGGGGGAAAAAACCCCAAGGCGTCAAAAAAACCCCCAAACAGATACAGCTCCCCCCAACCCCCCCAGAACCGGCCGGGAAACCAGACAAAAAGCCCCAAGAAACCTCCTCCCGAAAATTTCCCCCTTTTTTCCCAGGACCCGGCCCAAAAGCCCCCGCCTAACATTCATCGCGCCCCCTTTAAAAACCCGTCTTTTAAACGGGTCCCCCCCCTCCCCGGGCCCCCCGGGAATCACCCCCAAAGGAATTTTGCTACTACGGGCCAACAAATTTTTGGCCCACACAGCCCAATACCTGCCACGGGAAAATTTGGGTGCGCCCCACTGCAAACCGTGGGGGTCCCCCATAAAAAACCCCGTGCCCCCCTTGATTCCCCCAAAGAGGCACGATACACTCTCCCCACCAGCTAACTGGCTTTCAGCATCATTTTCCCCCCCTCGTTAAACCCTCAACGACACCTCATGCATCAAACCCTTCCCGGGAAACCCATTTGGGTAAATCACTAGACTCCGAAACTCCACCCAAGAAACCCTTTCCCCCCCTTCCCCCCTGGAATTTTCCCAAACCCACCGCCCCTTTACAAAAAAAACTGACTTTTATTTCCGCAAATGTAGAGGACTCCCCAAAAACCAACATAGGAGTCTCGCTCACTTCCTTTCATCTCCCCAAAACCCCGACATCATTGCTGGGTCAAACCCTTCCCTAAACCCTACTTTTCCCTGCCAACTTCGGACACCCCCCGGGGGTATTAAAGTGGCTCCAAGAGCCCGTGCCCCGGCACCTTCGGGGCATCGCCGTCTGCTTCCGGGTAGGTCCCCGGCTGAAAGGGGCCCTCGGGTTTGAAAGGATGGGCCCCTTTTAGATGATTTTTTTTCCCAGCCCGGGGGAAACCGTCGCCAGGGAAAAAAACCCCACTAGGGGCGCCCCTTCTCCCGCCCCGGGGCGGGGAAATGCCCCCAAAATCCACTTCCTCCACCCCAAAATTGCCACCCTTTTCCCCGGGCCCAACTGCAAACCATCTCATTGTTGTAAGGGACATAAACCCACATTTTGGTTTGCGAGGCATTTCGAGAATTTGCTAACGAGTAGGGCCCCTTAGAAAAACCTGAAAATTTCCCCCAACCCACAACTCTGGCCCCTTTCCCCTCAAAACCCCGTCTCACGATTTGCCAGAAAAAAGTGTTTCCCTCCCTCCCCCGGGGAAATGGTTTTTGGACCCCTCCGGCCCAATTCTCCCGGGTATTTCCCCCCAAAAATCAGCACCACTGTAGTCCGGGGACGAGGTTTCTGCCCGAGAAACGGGCCCTTTGGTCTCGTGGTTTGGGGAACAGCCTAAAAGAAAAACTTGGCCCTCCTTGTGGGGGGCGGAGCTTTTTCCCAGGGCCGACGTTAACCCCAAGGGGGAAAACCTTTACCAACCCCCTCCAAACCCCTTTTCCAGAAAACATATACCCAGCCAAACCTACAAAACCCCAAATCCCTGGCCCCAAACTGGGTTTTGGGTTTTTCAGTGTAGGAAAACCGCGGAAAACCCAAAAAAGAAAGGGCCCGGGTTTTGGGGTTAACAAGTCCCCCCCGTTTCCCAGCCCCAAAAAACCCCTCGCACAAAAACCTGCAAACCATTTTTTCAGCCCCAAAAGCAGGCCATACAACCCCCTGGAGAGAGGATTTAAAAAGGCCAAAAGTACGGGGCCCGGGCCCAAGTAAAGCAGTAAGGAGTGGTGGGGGTGGGTGGCAGCAGAAAAGGCCCCCTTTGCTGACAACACCAAACCGGGCCCGTCACCAGCCCAAACGGTCATTTGGCTGTCCGCGAAAAGGAAAAGGGGTGACTTTTTGGCGCTCTTTTTTTCCTTTTTAAAATTTTTGGTGCCAGACCCCCCCCACGAAACCCCCGAGAAAACCATCCCTCCCCAAAGGGCCTCTCTGGAAAAGTCTCGCATTTAAACAAAAGGAAGAACATCAGCTGCGCAAAATAGATCCCACAAAAGGCGCTGGGGGCCCGACAACATCGCCCTCCCAAAAAAAGGGGGGTGCTGCCCCCCCTCCACCCCCCACCATCATTTTTCAAAAACTTTTTTTTCCCCTCGTGCAAGTGGCCCACGCAATGGAAAGGGGCAAGAGTGGTGGGGGGCCAAAAAAATCCCCCAAAAAAAAACCACCCCAAACCTTTTGGACCCCAAGAACTCCGCCCAAATTTCCCTTCTCCCCCAACTTTTTTGGAAATCCGGGAAAAATTCCCTTTTCCAACCCCCACCGCCAAGATCCCCCCCCTTCCGGGGACCCCCCAACTCCTCCCCCTCCCCCAAGGGCGGGTTTTGGTTTAAAGGCCCGGCCCCTTCCACCCCGCAAACCCTCCCCCGGGCCCCCCGAGGGACGGAAACCACCGCTTTTGGGAAATTTCATTTTGCTTCTTTAATCCCGGGCCCCGCCGGGGGTGTGAGGCCAACCCGGGGTTTCCTCCCCCCACGGGGAAGCCGGGGAGGCCCCGGGGCCCCACTCCCCCTCTTTAAGGACAACCCCGAAAACCCTTTGGGTTTTGATAAAGGCCACAACCCACCCCGAACCCCAATTACCCCCCAACCCCGGGGCCCAAAACCCCCCCTCTTCTTTGGTGCAAATTTAATACCCTCCAGGCTTTCCCCACCCCGGGCCAAAACCTGAATTAATCCACCCTTGGTTCCCCTTTTCAACCCAAGGGCCGAAAGGCACGGGGGCCCCGCATAAAAACCCAAAGGACACCCCACCTAAAAATCAACCTTTTTCCCCCCCCCACTCCCCCCCCCAAGCCAGGTTGTTTTTCCCCCGGGAGAAAAAAATTTAAGGGGGTTTCCGACCGGACATACCCTTGAAGGGAAAAGACCCACTCCCCCTTCTTTAATCCATCCCCACCCTTGGGGGTTTTGATTTGACCGAACTGACCTTAAACCAAATTCATGCCAAAAGTGGGCCTAAAACTCGGTCTGGAACCCCGTGTTCCCCCGAAATCTCCCACCTTTTTAAATTTCCAGGGGGGGTTGAGATTCTGTCCCGGGTTTTCATTTTACGCCCCAAATGGAATACCCCCCCCTAGCTTTGGTCTTCCGCCCCCCCTCTTATTTGGGGCCACACTAAAACCGGGGTCCAGGAAGACCCCACCCGACGGGTTTTTGCGATAAACGCCCCCCCACACCGCCTGACCCCTTTCCCAAACCCCTCCAAAAGCGCAGGGTGTGGCGGGTTTTATGTGCCCATGCCAAGGCACTAAATCTCCACACGCCCCACCTGGCAGCCATCAAGCCCCCAGGCCCCCCGCCGCCCCTTCACTCCACCCTGGGCGCCCCCCCAAAAAGACAGGAGGGAAGTGACTGTGCCCCCCCTTCCCCCAGGGCAGAGCACCACCTACGTTCCTTCTTACCCCCTTTCGGGGCCTCCCGTTGGGAACCCCGTTTGGGTTTACCCAAATGACCTCCCCCCACCCCGCCTCGCTACAAGACTTTTAAACGGGGGGTGAACAGCTTGGGTTTATGGCCTAATTTTTTTATTAAAAAATAAATTCTTTTTTTTTATTATTGTTTGCATAGTTAGCTCTAGTGAAAACCCAAAAGCTTTAGCTATAAAACCAAACCAAAAAGTCTAACATTTTTTAAAAAAAAAAAAAAGAAAAAAAAAAAATAGAGGGGAGAGAGAGAGAGGAGAGAGAGAGAGAGAAGAAAAGGGGAAGGGGAGAGAGAGAGAAGAGAAGAGAGAGAGGAGAGAGAGAGGGGAAGGGAGAGAAGAGAGGAGAGATTTTACTGGGCTGCAACTAGTAATAACAAACAAAGTAACTTCAATATATTGGGTTTGTTTAAATTAAAACCCCAAAAATTAAAAAACCGGGAGGACAAGGAGCAAGAGCCCGAGGAGGCAATCCCCTATCTCCCTTGATAACCCCACCCCCTGCCTCCTAGCGGAGGGAAAATTTTCCCCCTTTTCACCCAAGGGTTTTCACTTTGTGGGAAATTCCGGGGAAAATTGCACGGGGGTAGGTATGGGGGTAGTGTTTTTAAAAACCATCGCATACAAAATGGGGGATCCCCTGGGGCCCGGGAAACCCAAAAAAACTAAAATGGCCCCCACCCGAAAAAGGGAAAAAGTCATATCCCCGGCTCCTGTTAACACTAGATAATGTTTTTAATACCCCTTCCCAAAGTTTTTTTGTGCAAGAAGTTCATTTTCTTAAATTATTTAACTGTTTTTGGGGGTCATCTTAAAGGTCCAAAAAAACACCCTTTTTTGCTCATTTCCGGCCAGAAAAAGACTATCCCCGCAATAAACCGATAGAATATCTTCTGTTAAATTTTAAAAATATAAAATGTTTTAAACTGGTCACATATCTATTATTATTTCTGGTGTTAAAAATCATGGCATGAATAATCCTGTCTTTATCTTCAAACACGTTTTGAAAACAGCTCCCCTCACCAAGCCTTTTTTTTGTCCCTGCAACCGTCCCGATGGGCCCAATACAGAAATTTTTTTTAAGCTGAGAATCACCGAGAACCTTTCCCTCCTTAATTTTGATTTGAGGTAAGCTGCGTCAAAGGGAACCCAAATCCGATATTTTTTGGGTTTCTTGCCAGCTATGCCCGGGGCCTGGCCGCTCTCCAGCAGCCAAAGCGGCATCTGTTTTTTTATTCTTTGATTGGCGGCCCGTGATAAAACATCATCAAACCTCGCTTCCAGTGTCCCTTTTGGGGAGTAAAACCCCCCTATGCGTTGCTGCCAAATTTTGGGGAGTCAGATGACGGCGACGCAAAAAGAGTCGACCCCCGTTTTGGACAAAAGTACAAAAAGGGAAGTCCCCAAGTCACAAACTCTTTCAAGACGGGGTGAGAACCTTTCAACTCGCCGAACACGAGTTTTTTTTGCCAAGAACCCATTCAAAGGGGGGCGAGTGGCAAAGTTCCTGAAGGTTGCCCAAAAAAATGACGGTTGTTTCAAATTTTCATCGGAAAATCCCCAAAAGGGAAAACAAATGAATTACAGTATCACCTCCTTCCCAAAAAAGGCTGACCTGGTTTTGATAACAAAACCCCCCCGACCTAACAGCATTGTCCCCTCCACCAGGGGGAAGCTGAAAAACACGGAGCTGCTGCAAAATTTCGCATGCTGCTGAGCAAGGGCCCCTTTTAAAACTTTCATCAGGACAGATTTATAGTGGTGTTTGGGGGTGTTACCATCAACCTCTTCCGAATCCCCGGGGCCCCTTAGAACGGTTTGGGCGGATTTGGAGCAGAAAGAACATACAAAGATATTCCCCAAACCATCAAAACTAGCAGATGCTGGGAAAACCCCAAACATTGTGAGGGGTTACCCCTGTTCCATGCTTCACAGGCCCGCGCGTAGTAAACCGGGTGTTTGAAATTTGGGAAAAAAACAGCCTGGAATGCATGGACCCCTTTTCCTGCGTCACAACACCTTTTATCGCCCCCCCCCAAGATCCAAATAGCCCCCACCCGGAATTTCCCCGCAATGGGGGCTTCGAAAGCGGGCTGACTTTTAGACCATGGACTGGGCCCCATGTACAAATAAGAACTGCAGTGCAGACTCGCTGGATAAGCAAGGAAAAATCATGTTTACTCACAGCCTCAATCACTGTACTCATCCCCCCCCCCGCACATGCTTTATTTTTCCCCGGATCTCAGCTGCCCTGCTCACTGCACCTTTTGGGCTGGAAAACAAACCCCTCCCAAAGCCCCCCAAAATCCCCCAAAACCCCCGTGAATGGGGCCCAGGAATGGAAAACCAAACCCAAGGGGTGGATCCATATTGGACAAATCTTGCGGACGTTTGTCAAGCGCTCGTTGCTTTTCTCCTCGTGGGTTGTGGGGTGCTTGCAAGGGCCACTGTAAGTTCATCGAGCTGGACTCCGTTGCAGCACATAGTGCAAGTGTGAAAGGGGGTCACAATATGAAAAAGCGAAACCTGATCTTTGGAAAAATTGAAATGTTGGGCCACCCGAAAAAAATTTGTGGTCATGTAGTCCCCTGGTGGGCCCCAGAACTGGGCATGGGAAAAACACTATTAGAAAAATAGTTTAAATGTGTAAATTTAATTTTTAATTGGGCATTGGGGGGGGGGGGGGCAGAATAACATTTTTTTTGAAAAAGTTGATGATGAAGATGCATTATTTTTTAAAAATCTGTATTATTTTAAAATAGATTCTGTATGTGTAAAAAAAATTTATAAAGGGGAAATTTTCACCAAAAAAACACGACTTTCCCTGTCTAGTTTTTGGAGCGCTGGGGGAAAGTTTTACCTAATTTTCCCCATTTTTCCCCCCTTTTTTTAAACAAAAGGGTTTCAGTGATATGTAAAAGACTGAAAAAAAAAATATCTTTTATCGAAAAAAAAGGTTTTAGAGCCCTCTATAAAAATTTATATGCGGCTTTGTTGCCCCAGTTAAAGTTTTTTTTCTGGCCGGAAAAACAGCTAACAAGAATTTGAAACCCTTAAAATGAACCCCTAAAAAAATTAAAAAAATTCGGAAAAGAACTCCTTGCCTGAAAAAAAATAGAAAAGGGGGGTAATTTTCAAAATTATCTAGTGTTAAAAAGGGCCGAGATATACGTTTTCCTTTTCGGGTGGCGGCCCTTTATAAATTTTTTGCGTACCCGGCCCCCCAGGGGGCTACCCCTTTTGCATGCGGAAAGGTTTTTTGGGAAAAACTACCCCATACCTAACCCATGCCAAATTTTTACAGCTTGTCAAAAGTGCACAAAATATCTTCCAAAATTTCCCCCCCCGCTATCAACAAAACAAACAACAAAGCAAAAAAGGGAAAAAAAAAGAAAAAATGTTTCAACTAAACCTCCCAAACAAATTTAAAACAAAATTTTTTAGCTATTATTTCCCGGAATGAATTTATATAAAAAATCTTCATTTAAAATTTTTCTGAAAACATTTTTTATGAATTGAAAAAGTAAAGAGCAATGTCCATTAATCTAACGTATACATGTTTTTACTAATGTTATTTATTTATTATTGTTCGGCCGGTATAGGTTAATCATTATCTTTTGTAATGAAGCAAATATCCAATGCGTGTCTTATTAAACCATTTATGTAAGCTTTCTCTTCCCCTCTTCCCCGATCTTTCTTCTGCGTTTTTCCCTCATTCCCTCTTCTATTTTACATTGCTTATATTATCTTCTCTCTCTCTCTATCTCTAACTCTCTCTCTCTCTCTCTCTTTTCTCTCTCGTCTCTCTCTCTCTCTCTCTCTCTCTCTTCTCTCTCTCCTCTCTCTCTCTCTCTCTCTCTCCTTTTCTCTCTCCTCTCTCTCTCTCTCTCTCTCTCTCTTCTCTCTCTCTCTCTCTCTCTCTCTCTTCTCTCTCTTCTCTCTCCCTCTCTTCTCTCTCTCTCTCTCTCTCCCCTCTCTCTCCTCTCTCTCTCTCTCTCTCTCCCCTCCCGCTCCTCGCTCGCTCGCTCGCTCCTCTCTCTCTCTCTCTCTCTCTCTCCTCTCTTCCTCTCTCTCTCTCTCTTCATCTCTCCTCTCTCTCTCTCTCTCTCTCTCCTTCTCTCTCTCTCTCTCTCGTCTCTCTCTCTCTCCTCTCTCTCTCTCTCCTCTCTCTCCCCTCTCTCTCTCTCTCTCCTCTCTCTCTCTCTCTCTCTCTCTCTCTCTCTCTCTCTCCCCTCCTCTCCTCTCTCTCTCTCTCTCTCTCTCTCTCTCTCTCTCTCTCCTCTCTCGTCCCCTCTCTCTCTCTCTCCTCTCTCTCTCTTCTCTCTCTCTCCTCTCTCTCTCTCTCTCTCTCTCTCCTCTCTCTCTCTCTCTCCTCTTCTCTCTCTCCTCTCTCTCTCTCTCTCTCTCCTCTCTCTCTCTCTTCTCTCAAAACACAAAAACAGTCATCTTTATCATTCTCATGTCTGCCTAATCAACCATCACAGTGTTATTATCCACAAAAGGAGAAGGAACAAGAGAATTAAGGAACATACGAACATAAGAACTTAAGAAAATAAAGAAGCTACAAGAGACCATGAGGCCTACACATGGTAGTTCCTGAATGCATGAGGCAAGAAGATAAGATACTTTGATCCTATCTAGACACTTTGCAATCACCAACTACAAGGTTGACTATACAAAGCGCCACCACGCCAGAACGAACTTGGTGGGCTTAAACCGCTTACCGAATGGAGGGACGCTACACGCGATCCCGCAGCTCTACCAAACGAGACACCCTGATGGGTCTTGAGGCAAGAAGCACAAAGGAGTGTATAACCTGCATGTACAAAGTGATTGAAGAAATAAAAAAAGGAAAAAGAGGGAAAATACCAAGAAGGGGATTGAGGAGTGTTTCAGAAATGCATGAATTGAAAGGGAAAGAGAAAGAAGGAGGAAAAAGAGGATGAAGAGGAGAAATGCAAACATAGTGTACCAATGTATAAGAATCATAGAAAGAAGGGTGAATAAATAGGGAAGAGAAAAAAGAGGATGAAGAGCACTAAAATCTAATAAATAAAAACCATAGATAGAAGGATAAATAAATATGAAAGAAGAGAAAGAAGATGCAGAGGAGGAAAAGTAAAGTAACAATCTATTAGAAAATAGATAGAAGGGTGAGTAAACTAGGAGGAGGAGAAAGAGTATGAAAAGGACGATAACTTAAGTACCAATTTATAAGAACTATAGATAGGGTTATAGTTACTAGATTACCATAATACAAAAAGTTAAAAAGTTTAACTACATACTAAACAAATTAAACTCAAAAAATACAAAACTATCACAAATATATCTATAAAGCTAAACAAACTAAACTAAAGAACTAAATAACTACAAAAAATAAACTACAAAAGTAAACAAACTAGGCTAAAGAACTAAATAACTACATAAAATGAGCTACAAAACTAAACAAACTAAACTAAAGACTTAAAAAACTACATAAATTGAACTATAAAACTAAACAAACTAAACAAAAAAATTAGCAAACTACAAAAACTAGAACTACAAAGCGAAACAAACTAAACTAAGTAATAAAAAAGAACTATTGAAGGGTAACAAAAAAGGTAGCAAAAATAGGAGGGAAAGTAAAGAGGAAAGAGATGAAGCAGATGAGAAAATAAATAAAGTTACCAATATAAAAGAACAATAGATAGAAGGCTGAATAAAGAGGGAGCAGGAAGAGGACTAGAACTAAACTACCAAACTACCAATATATAAGAACCATAAATAGGGCGGTGAGTAAAAAGGAAGGAGGAAAAATAGGATGAAGAAGACGAGAACTAAGTTACTAACTAAGAACTAGAGTAAAAACAGGGTGAGTGAGTGAGTAAGTAGAAGGGTGAGTAAAGAGGCGAGTGAGTAAGTAAGTAGTAGGGTGAGTAAAGAGCCGAGTGAGTAAGTAAAGAGAAGGTTGAGTAAAGAGGCGAGTGAGTGAGTAAATAAGGCATGGTACTCACGTTCTTGGCGTTGAGGTTGAGCACTGTGCAGGGGAGGGCTGCGCGATGGCCCACCA
>JACEEZ010019014.1:397046-402046 GCA_016584305.1 Chionoecetes opilio
GGAATTAATGTTCCCTCGCACATACACTTTGTATATAGGACACACACACACAAACACAAACCACACACACCACACACATTCACACACACACAAAATTCACACACCACACACACACACACACCACACACACACACACACACACACACACCACACACAACACACACACACAACACACAACCCCCAAACAACACATCGTATCGTTACCGTTTTGGAGAAAGAACAAGGAATCGGTAAACAGATTCACACATTTTGTCTATTTATATTTTACTTCTATTTCTTTCTTTTATGGTGTTCTCCTTTTATTTTAACATATATGCATGTATTTTCGGCCTCGAAACTGCCAATATTCCCCTTTACCAAACCAGAGAGAGAAAAGAGAAACATATATAATATATATTATATTTTTTTTTTTTTATATATATAATTTAAAGAAGGAGAGAGAGAGAGAGAGAGAAAAGAGAGAGAGAGAGAGAAGAGAGAGAGAGAGAGGGAAAAGAGAGAGAGAGGAGAGAGAGGGGAAAAGAGAAGAGAGAGAGAGAGAGAGAGAGAGAGGAGAGAGAGAGAGAAGAGAGAGAGAGAGAGAGAGAGGAGAAGAGAGAGAGAGAGAAGAAGAGAGAGAGAAAAGAGAGGAGAGAGAGAGAGAGAGAAAAGGAGAAAAGAGGAGAGAGGAGAGAGAGGGGAGAGAGAGAGAGAGAAGAGAGAGAGAGAGAGAGAGGGGAGAGAAGAGAGAGAGAGAAGAGAGAGAGAGAGAGAAGATAGAGAGAGAGAGAGAGAGAAGATGAGAAGAAGAAGAGAGAGAGAGAGAGGAGAGAGAGAGAGTAGAGAGAGAGAGAGAGGAGAGAGAGAGAAGAGAGAGAGAGAGAGAGAGAGAGAGAGAAAAAGAGGGGAGAAAGAGAGAGAGTTATTCCGGGTTTTTCATTGTCCCCTTGAATGACTGGTTGACACTCAGAACCCTCCCTGCACCTGTCCTCACTTGTCACTCATACAACCTCCCCCTTTCCCTTCGTGATTTCTTGTGAGGAGGAAGGGGGAGGAGGAGGAGGAGGAAAAATAATTGGGAAGATAAAAAGAAGTTTTTGTGCATTTAGAGGTGTGAGTGTGTGTGTGTGAAATTTCTTTACCTATGACACAAGGTCACGTACACCACACACACACACACACAGACACACACACACACACACACCACACACACACACAACACACACACACACAACACCCCCCACAAAACCCCCACACACACCACACACACACGCACACGCACACACACACACACACACGCACATACCCACACACACCACACGCACATACACACACACATACACATGATGGCTTACATATCCTTCCGGTAATGCTTCCGCTGCCATGTTTTTTTCTTTTTTTTACATATGTTTTTTTTTTTTTTTCTTGTTTCATCTTCTTCTTATTAATCTTCTTCTTCTTCTTCATATTCCTCATCGCTTATTCTTCCTTATTTGCTACAAAATACTACCTTCATCTATCATGTACTTATTCCCCTCTACTCCAAGTTTCTTTCGCACCCCTCCCTCCTCCTCCTCCTCTGTTCCTCATCTTTACCTCTCTCTCATTTCCTCCCTCTCATCCTCTCGCCTGATACTCCTCTCAAAATAATACTCTAACCCCTTCCGCTCCTCCTGACTCCCCCACCCACCCACACACACACACCACACACACACACACAACACAACAAAACACACACACACCACCCCACACACACGACCACCACACACACACAACACCGAATTGGTTGTTAAAGCAGACAGGGACACGTTTCAGCTCCAGCTCCTCGGTTGTTCAAACCATGATCCAGACACGCTTAAGTGCTTTGAATTCGCAAGGAACACGTTTGGAGCTGCCATGTAACATCGTCGTGATCAAAAAATCAGAAAGCTTCATCTGAATCAACGGTAACGAACTAGCAAAAGCCTTAATTTACTCAAGCAAAGTTTCTTGACCTGCAAGCGGAAATTAAAGCTGTTCAAAAATCTGATCATGAAACGAACCATAATTGATGGCTAAAGTCTCGAGTTGACCCAGATGGAACAAAAGTTTAACTATAAAAAAACTACATCGGCGCTTAATCTACGCTTCTGTGGAGTTCACGACCTTTCTGCTGGTGAAAAGTGGGAGCAAACTGGAACAAAGGTGAACAAAATAATTGAAGAAAACCTGCAACTTCCATCTATGATCCTTGAACGTGGTCATCGTGTTGGACCGATCTCTGCCTCACGTCCTCGAACGATTGTGGCGAGATTCGAAAAGTTTGCTGATCGTGAAGCAGTTCTCAGGAATGCCAGGAAATTGAAATTATCTGGCATATTCATCAATGAAGACCTGTGTCTTCACAGGTCTTCATCACAAGCCATAAGGACCAGTCAACTACCTTAACTGAAGCAAGCAAGACAGGAAGGAAAAATCGCTTTTTCAGGTTCACAAAGCTCATCATAAAGGAAAGAATTGCCCAACGACCCAATAACGCTGCCCCAGCGACTTCCAGTGGTGGCGCTGGTGGTGTGACATCGCGTGCGGCGGCTGGAGGCGCAGCTTCCAGTAGCAGGCCAGCTCCCGGTGCTAATGGTGACTCCTTCTCCGGTGGTATTCGTATCGCTGGTGGGACCATGGCTTCCAAGGGGAGGAGTGCTGTTGAACCCGGCGCTGTCGGGGGCGGTGATGCAGTCCTTGACATGAAAAGTGTAAGCAACGGAAATGAAAGTTCAAGTGAGGCTTCAGACCATCCTCAGCGACAACTACGAGATCGTAATAAGAAAAGAGGCATATGAATGTTTGAACAGTGAGTAAGTCTATGTGAAGTTGAGGTGTGGACTTGGCTGAGGCAGGACGTGCTCCTAACAAGCTGCGTGAGAGTGTGTCTAGTGAGGTCAGACCTGAGTCAAGATGTCAGCTGCAGAAGGGATTAGCGCCGCGAGTGTTGTGGTCGAGGCGGGTAGAGAAGTGTTTCTGAGTGCTTCTGCTGTGGTGGAGAGTGGTAGTGTGGTAGTAGTGAAGGAGGCTGAGGTGAAAGCGAGTGTGGTTGAGGGAGCGAGAAGGGTCGAGTGTAGTGAAGGGTGTGGTGTGGCGCTTGAGTCTGTTCTGGAGGCGATCAATGACCTGAAAGGTACTTCGTAAGTGAAGTGAACGATTTGAAAAGCGTGGTGAGGAAGCAAGAGATAGAGATACGATCGCTTAAGTGTGGAGGAGGAGTGAGTGGAGGGGCACATGCGAGGATGTACCTGGAAAGGTACCAGAGGGAGACGGTGGCCTNTCCAATGCGTGTTTTATTCCATTTTCTTTCTCTTCCCCTCTTCCCATTTTCTTCTGCTTTTTCCCTCATTCCTCTCTATTTTACATTCTATATTATCTTTCTCTCTCTTTTCTCTAACTCTCTCTCTCTCCCCTCGTCTCTCTCTCCCCTCTCTCTCTCTCTCCCCTCTCTCTCTCTCTCTCTCTCTCTCTCTCGTCTCTCTCTCTCTCTCTCTCTCTCCTCTCTCTCTCTCTCTCTCTCTCTCTCTCCCCCTCTCTCTCTCTCTCTCTCTCTCTTCTCTCTCTCTCTCTCTCTCTCTCCTCTCTCTCTCTCCTCTCTCTCTCTCTCTCTCTCTCTCTCGCTCGCTCGCTCGCTCGCTCGTCTCGCTCTCTCTCTCTCTCTCTCTCTCTCTCTCTCTCTCTCTCTCTCTCTCTCTCTCTCTCTCTCTCTCTTCTCTCTCTCTCTCTCTCTCTCTCTCTCTCTCTCTCTCTCTCCCCTCTCTCTTTTCTCTCTCTCTCTCTCTCTCTCTCTCTCTCTCTCTCTCTCTCTCTCTCTCTTCTCTCTCTCTCTCTCTCTCTCTCTCTCTCTCTCTCTCTCTCCTCGCTCCCTCTCTCTCTCTCTCTCTCTCTCCTCCCTCTCTCTCTCTTCTCTCTCTCTCTCTCTCTCTCTCTCTCTCTCTCTCTCTCTCTCTCTCTCTCTCTCTCTCTCTCTCTCTCTCTCCTCTCTCTCTCTCTCTCTCTCTCTCTCTCCAACACACAAAAACAGTCTCTTTATCATTCTCATGTCTGCCTAATCAACCATCACAGTGTTATTATCCACAAAAGGAGAAGGAACAAGAGAATTAAGGAACATACGAACATAAGAACTTAAGAAAATAAAGAAGCTACAAGAGACCATGAGGCCTACACATGGTAGTTCCTGAATGCATGAGGCAAGAAGATAAGATACTTTGATCCTATCTAGACACTTTGCAAACACCAACTACAAGGTTGACTATACAAAGCGCCACCACGCCAGAACGACTTGTGGGCTTAAACCGCTTACCGAATGGAGGGACGCTACACGCGATCCCGCAGCTCTACCAAAAAGAGACACCCTGATGGTCTTGAGGCAAGAAGCCAAAGGAGTGTAAAAACCTGCATGTACAAAGTGATTGAAGAAATAAAAAAAGGAAAAAGAGGGAAAATACCAAGAAGGGGATTGAGGAGTGTTTCAGAAATGCATGAATTGAAAGGGAAAGAGAAAGAAGGAGGAAAAAGAGGATGAAGAGGAGAAATGCAAAAATAGTGTACCAATGTATAAGAATCATAGAAAGAAGGGTGAATAAATAGGGAAGAGAAAAAAAAGGATGAAGAGCACTAAAATCTAATAAATAAAAACCATAGATAGAAGGATAAATAAATATGAAAGAAGAGAAAGAAGATGCAGAGGAGGAAATAAAGTAACAATCTATTAGAAAATAGATAGAAGGGTGAGTAAACTAGGGGGGGAGAAAGAGTTATGAAAAGGACGATAACTTAAGTACCAATTATAAAGAACTATAGATAGGGTTAAAAGTTACTAGATTACCATAATACAAAAAGTAAAAAAATTTAACTACATACTAAACAAATTAAACTCAAAAAATACAAAACTATCACAAATATATCTATAAAGCTAAACAAACTAAACTAAAGAACTAAATAACTACAAAAAATACACTACAAAACTAAACAAACTAAACTAAAGACTTAAAAAACTA
>JACEEZ010019014.1:407046-424546 GCA_016584305.1 Chionoecetes opilio
TTCATCTGAATCAACGGTAAGCGAACTAGCAAAAAGCCTGGAATTTACTCAAGCAAAAGTTCTTGACCTGCAAGCGGAAATTAAAGCTGTTCAAAAATCTGATCATGAAAACAGAACCATAATTGATGGCTACAAGTCTCGAGTTGACGAGATGGAACAACGAGTCAACTATAAAAAAACTACAGTCGGCGCCTTAATCTACGCTTCTGTGGAGTTCACGAACTTTCTGCTGGTGAAACGTGGGAGCAAACTGTAACACAGGTGAACAAAATAATTGAAGAAAACCTGCAACTTCCATCTATGATCCTTGAACGTGGTCATCGTGTTGGACCGATCTCTGCCTCACGTCCTCGAACGATTGTGGCGAGATTCGAAAAGTTTGCTGATCGTGAAGCAGTTCTCAGGAATGCCAGGAAATTGAAATTATCTGGCATATTCATCAATGAAGACCTGTGTCTTCACAGGTCTTCATCACAAGCCATAAGGACCAGTCAACTACCTTAACTGAAGCAAGCAAGACAGGAAGGAAAAATCGCTTTTTCAGGTTCACAAAGCTCATCATAAAGGAAAGAATTGCCCAACGACCCAATAACGCTGCCCCAGCGACTTCCAGTGGTGGCGCTGGTGGTGTGACATCGCGTGCGGCGGCTGGAGGCGCAGCTTCCAGTAGCAGGCCAGCTCCCGGTGCTAATGGTGACTCCTTCTCCGGTGGTATTCGTATCGCTGGTGGGACCATGGCTTCCAAGGGGAGGAGTGCTGTTGAACCCGGCGCTGTCGGGGGCGGTGATGCAGTCCTTGACATGAAAAGTGTAAGCAACGGAAATGAAAGTTCAAGTGAGGCTTCAGACCATCCTCAGCGACAACTACGAGATCGTAATAAGAAAAGAGGCATATGAATGTTTGAACAGTGAGTAAGTCTATGTGAAGTTGAGGTGTGGACTTGGCTGAGGCAGGACGTGCTCCTAACAAGCTGCGTGAGAGTGTGTCTAGTGAGGTCAGACCTGAGTCAAGATGTCAGCTGCAGAAGGGATTAGCGCCGCGAGTGTTGTGGTCGAGGCGGGTAGAGAAGTGTTTCTGAGTGCTTCTGCTGTGGTGGAGAGTGGTAGTGTGGTAGTAGTGAAGGAGGCTGAGGTGAAAGCGAGTGTGGTTGAGGGAGCGAGAAGGGTCGAGTGTAGTGAAGGGTGTGGTGTGGCGCTTGAGTCTGTTCTGGAGGCGATCAATGACCTGAAAAGGTACTTCGTAAGTGAAGTGAACGATTTGAAAAGCGTGGTGAGGAAGCAAGAGATAGAGATACGATCGCTTAAGTGTGGAGGAGGAGTGAGTGGAGGGGCACATGCGAGGGATGTACCTGGAAAGGTACCAGAGGGAGACGTGCCTCGTGCTACTACTAAAGGATTGGTATCAAGTAAGTCACCAAGGAATGTTGAATGGCAGGTGGTTGAGCATAGTGGAGGACGCCCAAAGGAGAAAAAGGTAAACAATGACCATGTTGTTTGCACGAACGCATTTCAGGTACTCTCGGGGCTGCAAGAGGAAGATACGGAGGTAAGGACGGTAGACGATACATCATCACCCGGAGGTAAAATCTTGGTTGTTGGTGACAGTCAGGTTAGGCATCTCGACAGCAGGTTCTGTGACAGGGAAGGGATGCGCATGAAGTCGGTGAGTTACCCAGGGAAGGGGATAGGTTATGTTAGTGATAAGATAGTTGAGTGCATGGCGGATTAAGGGAAAAAGCCCATCGTCTGCCTGAGTGCTGGGGGAAATGATGTTGAGTGTGTAAGAAGTGAGGAATTGCTACGGTGGTTCAAAGAAGCCGTAGGTAAAGTTAGGGACAGGGGTGGGTTCCCTGTGGTGTGTGGTGTCCTTCCAAGACGCTTTGTTGACGACTTGTGGTACTCCAGGGCTATTGCTTTGAATTGCCGGCTGGCACTTCATTGCAAAGCCAATGGTTGGGCCTTTGTCGACAGCTAGGACCTCTTTTTCGGGCATAACCACCTCTACCGCAGGGACGGGGTGCACTTTTCGAGGAAAGGAGTTCAGATCTTGTCTGAATCCCTTTAAAGGGAGGTAGGTGCACTGCAGGCTTTTTTAATATAGAGAACCGGGGAGTAGACACTGGGGTCGGGGTAAGGGAAACTTGCGACACTAGGAGGAGTTTCAGAAGGCAGGAATAAAGTATTCGTAAGAAGAGAGCGAGGAGGGGTTTAGTTAAAGAAAAAGGAAAATGGACAAAAAAAGAGGAGTTGCTTGAAGGTCACTAAAAATTGTAGGAGTATTTTAAACAAGATAGATTTTTGAGAGGAATAAATAGGTAGAGGATTTGATAAAAACAGGGGCAAAACGCAACAAAAACAAAACCAAAAACCCGCACATACACAAACACACACACAACCGACATACACAAAACCCACATACACATGAGGCCCTTACATATCCTTTAAAAGGTTTTAATTTGCTTTTTTTTTGCCCCATTTTTTTAATTTTTTTTTTTTACATATTGTTTTTTTTTTTTTCTTGTTCATTTTCTTTTTTTTTAATTTTTCTTTTTTTTCCTTTTTCTTCAATTCCCATCGCTTATTTTTTTCCCTTTAGCAAACAAAATTTAACTCCCCTTTCATTTACCCTTTAAATTACCCTCCCCTCTATTTCCAAAGTTTTTTTTCGCACCCCACCTCCTCCTCCTCCTCTGTCTCCTCATTTTTTCCTCTCTTCATTTCCTCCCCGGCCCATCTCTAAACCCCTGTATTTCCTCTCAAAAAAATTAATCTACCCCCCCCCCCGCCTCCTCCCGACGGTCACAAAACCAAAACAACACACAACACACACACACAAAACACCCCACAACACAAAAAACACCACACCCCCACACACACACACAAAAACCAACACAACACACACACAACACACCACAAAGGGGGTTTTGGTTTTTAAAAAAGGCCATTACAGGGCAACACTTTTTCAGCTAAAAGCCCCTGGGTTGTTCAAACCAATGGATCCAGACACGTTTAAAAAGTCCCTTTTTTGTTTTTCGCAAGAAGGGAGCTTTTTGGAGTTTGCCATGTACATCGCCCGCTGTCAATAAAATTTTCAAAAATAGCTTCTAAAAATCAACGGTAAGCGAATAGCAAAAACCTGGAATTTACTCAACCCAAAATTTCTGCCCTTCCAAGCGGGAAATTAAAGCTGTTAAAAAATTTGATCTGAAAACAAACCCATAATTAAAGGCTAAAAGTCTCGATTGACGAGATGGAAAAAACGAAAACTTTTAAAAAAACTACAGTGGGGGGCGCCTTTAATTTCTACGTTCTGTGGATTTTTCCGAATTTTCTCCCTGGTAAAAACGGGGAGCAAACTGTAAAAAAGGTGAACAAAAAAATTTGAAGGAAAAAACCTGAAAATTTTCCATCTTTTGATCCTTGAACGGGGTAAATCGTTTTGGGGCCCGTCTCTGCCTAAGTCCTCGAACGTTTTGTGGGGGAGATTCAAAATTTTTGCTGACGTGAACCCCATTTTCTCGGGAATGCCGGGAAAATTTAAAAATTATTTCGGCATTTTCATCAATGAAGACCTTTTGTCCTTCACAGGTCTTAAATTCAAAACCAAAAGGACCAGAAAAACTACCTTAACTAAAGGCGGGGCAAGACGGGAAAAGGAAAAAAAATGTTTTTTCGGGTTTCCCAAAAAAGTCACAAAAAGGAAAAAGAATTTTCCCAAAACCGACCCAAAAAACGCTCCCCCAGCGATTTCCAAATTGGTGGGCTGGGGGTTTGTGAATCGGGGCGGGGGGCTGGAGGCGCAGTTTCCAGTAGCGGGCAACTCCCGGTGCAAAGGGTTGACCCCCTTTCCTCCGGGGGTTTTCGTTCGCGGGGGGAAACCATGGTTTTCCAAGGGGGGAGGGGCTTTTGGGCCCCCGGCGCTGTCGGGGGGGGTTGAGCAGTTTACTAAAAAAGTTAAGAAAACGGAAATAAAAATTTTAAAGTGGGGGTTTCCCGGGACCACCTCAGCGAAACTACGAGATCTTAATAAGAAAAGAGGCTTTTTGAATTTTTAAAACAGTGAAAAGTTTTATGTAAAAGTTGGGGTTTGGGGATTTGGTGGGGGCAGGACTCTCCTAAAAAGTTTCGTGAAAAGTGTGTCAGTGGGGGGTCAGACCTGAGTCAAGAGTCAGCGCAGAAGGGATTGCCCCGCGAGTTTTGTGGTCGAGGCGGGTAAGAAGTGTTTCTGAGGCTTCTGTTTGTGGGGAAAGATTTGGTATTGTGGTATTAGTGAAGGGGGGCTGGGTGAAAGCGAGTGTGGTTGGGGGGAGCGAGAAGGGTCAGTGTAGTGAAGGGTGTGGTGTGGCGCTTGAGTCTGTTCTGGGGGGGCGATAAATGACCTAAAAAGGTACTTCGAAAATTTGAATTTAAAAACGATTTAAAAAGCGGGGTGAGGAAGAAAGGATAGAAAATACATCGTTTAAAGTGTGGGGGGAAAGGGGTGAGGGGGGGGGCACATGCGAGGGATTTCCCTTTGGAAAGGTCCCAGGGGAGAGTCCCTTCGGTTTAATACAAAAGGATTGGAAATCAATAATCACCAAGGAATTTAAATGGCAGGGGTTGAGCATAGTGGAGGCCCCCCAAAGGAGAAAAATTTTAAAAAAAATGCCCATTTTTTTTTGGGGGCAGGGAACGCATTTCAGGTACCTCGGGGCTGCAAAGGAAGATACGGAGGTAAGGACGGTAGAGAAAAATCATCCCCCCGGGGGAGGTAAAATTTTGGTTGGGGTAAACAGTCAGGTTGGGCTTTCTGGGACAGCAGGTTCTGTGACGGGGGAAGGGGATGCGCATGAATTCGGTTTTTACCCGGGAAAGGGGGGATGGGTTTTATGTTAGTGTTTAAGATAGTTGAGTGCATGGGGGAAATTAAGGGAAAAACCCCAAATCGTCTGCCGGAGTGTTTGGGGGAAATGATGTTGATGTGTAAGAAGTGGGGAAATTGTACGGTGGTTCAAAAAAAAGGTGGGAAAAGTTAGGGAAAAGGGGGTGGGTTCCTGGGGTGTGTGGTGCCCTTTCCCAAGACGCTTTTTTGAGGGAATTGGGGTTTACTCCAGGGTTTTTGCTTTAAATTTCCCGGCTGGCATTTTCATTGCAAACCCAAGGGTTGGGGGGCCTTTGGGCGAAAAACTAGGACCCCCTTTTTCCCGGGGCCCCCATTCCCCCAAACCACCCTCCCGCGGGGACGGGGTGCATTTTTTCGGGGAAAAAGGATTTCAGATTTTGGTCTAAACCTTTAAAAAGGGGAGGGGGTTTGGCAAAGGAAAGGTTTTTTTAAAAATAGAAAACCCCGGGGATTAAAGCCCACGGGGGGCGGGGAAAGGGAAACTTGCGACACTAGGGGATTTTTCAGAAGGCAGGGAATAAAGTATTCGAAAAAAGGGGGAACGAGGGGGGGTTTAGTTAAAAAAAAAGGGGAAAAATTTGGACAAAAAAAAAGGGGGTTTTTGGTTTGGGAAGGTCACTAAAAAATTGTGGAGTTTTTTTAAAACAAGAAGTTTTTTTTTGAGAGGAATAATAGTGTAGGGTTTTTTGAATACTGCATTAACAGAAACATGGTTTGGATATGTCAAAAAAAGGGTATTTGATCAGGAAGTCGAGTTTAGCTGGGTATAAGTTTTTCCACAAGGCCCGAGTTGGGAGGCGGGGGTGGGGGGGATTTGCGTTTTTGAAAAGAGAGGCGGGTATTGTTTTTTAATAATTTTAAAAAACAATACGCTTAGAGTCTAAGGGTAGAGGTTCCCGGAGGGAGCTGAGAAAAGGGGGGTTTGGGGTGTGAAGGCCCCCAAAAACTTTGTAAGAGGATTGCTCCTAAAAAAAATTGGGAAAAAATAAACAAGGCCTGCAGATAAAATCGACTATCGTGGGGGATTTTTTAATTTTAGGAATTTAGACTGGGTTTTAAAATCAAAAGGGGGACAGCGACGCCAGAGGGAATTTTTAAAATATAACCCAAAGGAAAAAATTTTTTTAAGTAAAAGCAATAAAAGGAGCCTACTGGGGGTGAAATATTCTAGATCTTTTGGCTGAAAAAATAGAGACAATTTAGTTACAGATGTGGAGGTCGGGGGAAAGTTAAATAATAGCGACCATTATGAAAATCAATTAGCTTAAAATGGAAAATTTGGGGAAAATTTTAAGGGGGGGAAATAAAACAGAAAAACCCAATTTTTCAGAAAAGCTATTAAATGCGGGATTAAAAAGAAAACCGGGAAAGGTTTTTAAAATAAGGAGGTGGGGGTTTGGAGGGGAAAAAATTTTTTCCCCAGGTAAGGACAGGGCTTTGAAAAGCGGGAAAAGGGGAAAATTATAAAGGGTTTGGGGGAAGGGCCCCTGGGGGTAATTGGAGAGGTTGACATGGAAGTGGGGTCCGGGGCGGGAAGAGGTAGTTAGAGCGGTTAGAATGGAATGGGGTCGGGGCGGGGAGGATTATCCCTTTTAATTTGTTAAGGAATAAAATTTGGACGGGAAAACATAAAAATAAATTTTCCCTTATTGGGGAAAAAAAGGCCCAAAGGACAGAGTGATAAAAAATGGAAAACCGACAAATTTAAAACAAAAACTTTGGAGAAAAAAGAAACCCTTTTTTTTAAAGGTTAAAAGGCGGGATTGGCAAGCAAAAAAAAAAATATGACGAAAGGGGAAAGGACAGTGAAAAAATTTAACTCGATTTGCTAAAAAAACAATTATGGTTTAAAAGGGGAGCGGACAGGCGAAAAAGTGACTAAAAAGGGGTTCTATCGGGGGTAAAAAAACCCAAAAAAAAAGGGAAAAATTTGGGGTTCGTTAAGGTCAGGAAAAGGGAAAAGGTTTTAAAATACGGATGGGGGATGTGTAAAAAGTCAAAAATGATTATTTTTTAAGTGTTTTTTAAAAAACGGAGGAGGGTACCGGACTCCCTTTGTATTGAAAAAGATTTTTAAAAAGGAAGCGACGAGGAGAAACTCAAAGATATTGTGATAACTAAGGAAATGGTGAAGAATTTTTTGATAAAATAAAAAATTTTTGAATCGCCAGGACCAATGGGGGTGTTCCCGGGGTTATTAAAAGGAAAATGCAAGGAGGTTTTTAGGGGGGCCCTTTGGGTGCACATTTTTGGGAAAATTTGGGTTGAGATAGGTAAAAGTGCCATTTTGGGGGAAAAGGGAAATTTCCCCCTTTTTTAAAGGGAAGGGGCCAGGGGGAACTAAGCCCAAATTATCGACCAAAAAGTCAAAACGTCAGTGGGGGGAAAAATTTTAATTGGAATCTATTATTGAAAAAATTTTTAAGAGGGGCACTTAGAATAAAAAATAGTTTTGATAAATGATTCAAAAACATGGATTCCCCAAAGGGAAAAGGGGTTCATGTCTCACCAATTTTTGAGTTTTCTTTTTAAGAAATTTTTTATGAGACTCAGATAATGTAGGGAAATTATGACATAATATATGGGCCCTTTTAGTAAGGCTTTTTGAAAAAGTACCACAGGGGAGCGACTCTTAAAAAAAGGGTTTAAAGGGGGCTCATGGAATAGGGGGGAAAGGGTTTTCCCATTGGATCAGAGCCGGGCAAGTAAAAGGCCCCAAAAGGGGGTTTAAAATTTAAGGTTTTCAAAAACCCGGAAGGGGGGACTTTTTGAAAAGTGGATTTCCACAAGGGCCCTGTTTAGGGACCCTTTTACTTTTTTTTATTTAAAATCAAGCCCTTGGATAGAAAGGGGGTTTAGCAGTATTTCAGCAATTTTGCTGAGATAAAAGGTGGGTAGGTTATTGGATCACAGTTGATGTAAACTTTATTACAGGGAGAATTAGATAAACTTAACGGGGGGCATTCGGGATGGAGAGGGAAAATGGGAATTTTATTTAATAATTTCAGGGGTTTAAATTTTTGGTAAAAAAAAACCCCCCTGGTAATTTTAAAAACCAAAAGAAAAACCGTACCCGCTAAAAAGATCAGAAGGAAAAAAAACCCCTTGGAGTGGGGTGACCCCCCAGACATCCCCCGACCCCTAGGAAAAAAAGAAATTGAGGCCAAAAAATAAGCAAATAGAGAAAATTGGAAATTAAATTACCAAAAAATTTTAAAAATTTAGAAGTGCGGAAGTTATTCAAAAAGCTTTATCGGCTTAGGGGCCACCCCCCTAAAAAACCCTAGACTAAAATTTTCATTTTTTGGTCCCCCTATTACAGGAATGGTATAGCATTGTTAGAATCAGTGGGAGAGAAGGATGACCAAAAAGATACAAAAGGGTGTAACTTTTTGGTTTTGAGAAGGGCTTTGCAGTTATTAAAATTTTCACTCACCCAGAGAAGCGAGTAAGGGGGGGGGGGTCTGATAAAATTTTTTTTAATTTGGAAAAAAGGGATTTTAAAAAAGGGAAGGTTTGGGAAAAAAGGTTTCCTTAAAAAACCCTTTTAAAAACCCGGGGGAGAACAAAAAAAGTAACGGATTCAAGCTGGGGAAAAACCGGAGATTTTTAAAAGGAAAAGGGGGGAAAAAAAACCCGGGTTTCCCAAAAAGGGTGGGAATGAAAGGGAAAGGGCTCATTTGGCAGGTAGTTAGTGCGGAGTCCCCTTTTGGGAGCTTTAAAAAAGGGGCTTTGGAATTTGGTTTATGGATGGGATGAAAGGGGATGTGGTGTGGGTTTGGTGGGCAGGAAAATCCACGTGTTTGGCCTCGCGGCCCTCTTGTAGCTTCCTTATTTTCTTATTTTTTTTTATGTTCTAAAAATTGTTGTGGGTTTAATTATTTTTATTAGGGGCGAATTACCCTTTGGGTTGTGATGAGCAAATTTATTAAATCATTTAAAAAATCTTTCCGGGTAAAAACAGTTCCTTTCAATTTTTAAGAAAATTTTATTGATAATTTTTTCTTCGACCCCCTTTTCTGTTTTAGATGGAAAAAACATAAAACCAATTAATTTAGGGCGGTTTAAAACATTTTTTATAAAAAAACAAAGCATTTTAATGTTTCCCAAAATCTAAATATATTTTTTCTTTATCTTTTTTTTACCCCAAAGTAAATGAATTGGGGTTAACTTTTTTCAAAAATTTAGTTGAAAATACGTTTTGTTCCCTCAAAATATCCAGTTTTTTTTTTACTGATTTGGTCTTGTTTTTCATTTATGTTTAAAAATTTTTTATGTTATTGGTTTTTTTTCCCAAAAAGAAAACCTTTATTATGATTTTGGGTTCCCGGTACCAAAATCCGGGATATAACCCCTTTAACCCCTTTTGTTTTTATAGATGGGGGAGGTGGTGGGCGCATTAACTCACTAATGCCTTTTATATCTTCAATTGTTTCGATTTTTTATGTCTTAATTTTTCCTAGAAAGCTTAAGGGATTGATGTTTAAAGGGAAAAAGGGGAAAACATTCTTAGTTTTGTGCATTTTTGACCTCCCCAAATGGTTGTAAATCGTTTTTTTGACAAATTTGAAAATCCCTTTTCACTAGCAAAAAACCCAAAATTTTCATGGTTTTTCATATAATAGGGGGGGTTTTAAAACCCGGTTTATTGAAGCATACTAGCAAAAAGTTCTGCCTGTGGGAAAAACATTTTAAAATAATTTACTCTTTCTCTCTATTCCCTTAACCCCCCTAACCAAACCCCCGGGGCACAGAACAACAGCCCCCCCCTCCCTTTACCATTCTGGTCCCCACAGGGGGGAGAAAGAAAAAAAACAATTTTTAAAAAAACAAGGATTTCAAAAGACCCATTTTTTTTCCCGTAGGGTTTCCCCCAATTCGGCTTCAAAATTTTACAAATAATGATCCCACAGTTTTTTCATAAAAAAAAGCCTAACTAATATTCCCTTGGGAAAATTCCCGTAAGAAATTGCCCCGCTGGATTTGGGCTTTCTGTTTTCGAATCTTTTGTCCCCAATGCACGTTTTTTTTCGAATATTTTTTTTTCCCAAATTTTAAAAATCTTTTTCCCGAAAAAATTAAACCAAAGAAACAAAATTTCGCGTAAAACCTTTAAATTCATCAAAAAAGCCAAAACATCACCCCCCTGCCCTTTAAAAAAGCTTTAAAAAAAAACCCAGGTTAGAGGGGGGGGACTAGCACACAAATGACCAATAAATTTTATGAAACATATCGAATCTAAAAGAAAAAAAATAAAAATATGTTTTTAAGAGCTTCGAAAAACCAATACAATAAAAAACAATTAAAGCAAACTCAAAGGGAATCCCCAAAACCCATTTGGGAGTTATTAAAAAATTTCTTGGCCCGGGTTTTTTTTAATTTCATCAAAAAACTTAATTTAAAATTTAAAACCCCCTGTAAAAAAACACTGCAGTTTAAAATTTAATGAAAAACTTTTTGGGGCAGAGTTCTTTTAAAACCAAAAATACTTAGATAAAATACTCACATAGACATTTTTTATGAATTTCCTTTCCCCTCCCCGTTCATGTAAAACTGACTCCAGTAAAGTCAAAAGGAGACTGAGAATCCTAAAACCCTTTTAAATCCCGACCCAGCCTTTTTGTGACGGGCATTTCACCAAAATTTTAAAAAGCTCACGCCTCATTTTTTATCGTCCAATGAAACACATAATTAATTTTTCCCCCCTAAAAAACCCTACATTTTCAAATACATTTAAAAAAACCCAAAACCATTACAAAATCAGGAAAAACAAGAATGACATTTAAAAACTATCGTCCCCTTTTCAAACCTTTTTCCCGCTTTTAGCAAAAAAATTGAAAAAGGGAAATTTTTACCCCCCGGGCCTTTTTCAAAATTAAAATTTCTTGGAGGGGGAAAAAAAATTATAAAATTTTCTGGCCCCCAAATGGCTTTTTGTATTTTGGGACTTTAGAGGGTGTGAAGTGTGGGGGCCCGGTGTATCCCCCCCTTTTTTCCTGTGGGAAAAACCGGGTGAGCAAGGATTCGTCCTTGCCACCCTCACTTTTCAACCCCTTTTTATGGGGCAGGGGATTGGACCCAAAGGGGTAGTCAAAGTGATTGTGGAAACAAACCGTCCGGCAACCCAAGACCCTGATCTTGTTTTTTCTGATGATGCAGTAATTTTTTTGTGAGTCGTGGAAGGGCCTGGGATGGTCTCGAGGCGCTGCAAAGAGGAGGCAAAGCCTTTGGGGGCTTGAGGTTTTACTGGTCAAGACCAAGGGCCCAGGGGTTTTTGGGGACCTACTAGATGAAGCAAGGGACAGCTGTCAGCGTGTGGGGGGAGGGAACCTTTAGATCTTTGGGAAAATTTTAACCATTTCCCTTTGGGAGCGCCAAATCCATTTAAAGAGGGCGGGGGGCAGTCAAGAATCTTTACGGGGGGATTGGCAAGCCCCCCGGGGTTATGGGCTCGCTCAGCGGGAAAATTTTGGGGTTGTTTGGGACCTGTGATGGAGGACAAAAAATCCCCGGTTTTTCAAATCCCCTTGTGGGTCCCCGTTTTTTACTCTAAAGGTTGTGAGACATTTGGGGGCTAAAAAATGACTTTAAGAGACGAACCAAAGCCTTTGAATAAGGGCTTCGCAGAATCATGGGGTAAACTTTTGGGATGATTACGGGGTCAAATTTAGCGTTTTCACCGGGAGGGCTGAATCGAGGCCCCATTACCCGCATACCCCTCACGCCCCAAAAACGGCTATATGACTGTGGCACCTACCCTGAAACCGATCCTTCCCCCCGGGTTTTACTGTAAGAGGAAACCCCAATTTCCCGGGGTGGAGGGGGCCAAGGGGGGGCCCACAAGGCTGTGGCTGGGGGAAGGGTTTAAAGTTTTTTTGTCGAGAGCTGCTTTGGGGGTATTTGGGGAAAAGGGGCCTTTTTTGGGAAAATCGTGCGGGTGACCCCCGGGGGGAAAGGGGGTCTAGGGGGGGCGAGGCGACGCCCCCCCGGGGGGATTTCCCCCAAAAGTTGGGTTGATTGAACATGGTTCAATCCCAAAACCCCCCAACAGAAAAACAATTTTAAAAAGGGTTTTTCAAATACCCTATACAAAACTTAGATGGTAAATATTAGGTTTCAGGGGGTTTATGAAATTTTTCCAAAAACCTTTTTTTATTTAGTCACCTGATACCCTTCCCCGACAAAAAATTTTAAAAAAATTTTGGGGTAAAAGGTTTTGACTCACCCAAATGTTTAAAAAAGCTATCTTAAATAACAGGGGGACCAAAAGGTTTTTTTTTTTTTTAATTCCACTTTCTTTTTTTAAAAATATACTAAGGGTTTTTACCCAATCAGGGGGCTATTTTTGGGCCTCTACCTTTTAAAATATTTTTAAAATATAATTTTAAAAAATATATATATAATATATATTTTAAAATATATATATAATATATTTTTATATATATCTTATATATATATTAAAAGGGGTATATATTAAAATATAAAATTTTTATATAAATATATTAATATATATTTTATATAATATATATATTATATAAATATAAAAATTTTTATAAATATAATTTTAAAATTTTATATATATATAATTTAAAATATATATTATATATAATATTTTATATTATAATATATATACTGCCGCAAACCCCCCCTCCGGGGGACTTTTTGGGTACTCCTGCGGAAAGGGGTATTGTGGTTGGGCCCCGTTTGCCCCCCACCTGGTTTTGGGGGTGCCTTCGGCCCCCCAAACCAAAGGACCCCCAATAGCCCCCTTTTAAATTTCCTAAATCCCCGGATTAGAAAAGTTTTGTATTCCCCCCCCCAAATTTACTCACCCCTTACCCCTCAAACCCCCCACCCATTCACTCCCCCCAATTTCCCCTCACCCCCCCCCCATTTACTCAAAAAAACCCCTTACCCACACCCCCCCCCCTTCCCTCACCCCTCACCAAACTCCCCAAACCCCTCACCCCCCCCCCCCATTCACTCAACCCCCACCCCCCCCATTACCCATCCCCCCCACCCAAATTTACTCAACCCCTTAACCCCACCCCCCTACTCAAAGGTTTTCCCCAATTTCACAACCCCCTTTTTTTTTTCCCAAATTTTCGCTAATGGCTTGCTAAAAAAAAAAAAAAAAATGATCGGGAAACATCTCAAAAGTTGGTCTTTTAAAAACCCTTTCCCCGGGTTAACCCGGTTACAAAAATGTGCCCTATTGAGTGATTTTCGGGCCCCGGGGGGGGGGAAAACCCATTTCCAACACCACCCACACACACACACAGACCCGACCCCACTTCGCCCTTTTATTTTCCATTACCCCCTCACCCCCCCCCTATTCCCTCAACCCCAACCCTTTCCCTCACCCCCCCAACCAAACACCCCCCCCCCCCATTTTACCACCCCTCACCCCCCCCCACCCATTTTCCCCTCACCCCACCCATTCACTTTACCCAAATTTCCCATCACCCTCACAAGGTTTTTCCCCAAATTTTCGCAACCCCCCTTTTTTTTTTCAAAAATATTTGTAAAGGCTGCTAAAAAAAAAAAAAAAAAAAAAAAAATAAAATTTTTGGATCATTCATAAAATTTGGGGGGTTTAAAAACCTTTCCCCCGGGCCAAAACCCCGGGTTTCCAAAAAAGTGCCATATTTAGTTTTGCGCCACGGGGGGCCCGGGAAAAATATACCAGACAAAACAGAAAAACACACACACAAAACCCACACACACACAAAAAAACAGACCCCCCCAGACAAAAGAAAAAAACACTTTTTCTTATATTATTTTAGTTACCCATCAACCCTTTTCCTGCTTTACAAATATTTGAAAAGGCAATTTCTACTCGCCTTATTAACTACTTGGAGGAAAACAACTTATAATTATCTGACTCTCAACATGGCTTCTGTATTCTGGGACTGAGAGTGCTGTGAAGTGTGGGGCAGGTGCATCCAGCTTCTTTCCTGTGAATACAGGAGTGAGGCAAGGATGCGTCCTTGCCCCATCACTTTTCAACGCTTGTATGGACAGGGTATTGGACAAGGTTGTAGATCAAAGTGATTGTGGAGCATCCGTCGGCAACACCAAGATCCCTGATCTTGTTTTTGCTGATGATGCAGTAATCTTTGCTGAGTCGCTGGAGGTCCTGGTGATGGCTCTCGAGGCGCTGCACGAGGAGGCAAAGCCTTTGGGACTTGAGGTCTACTGGCTCAAGACCAAGGTCCAGGTGTTTGGAGACCTACTAGATGAAGCAGTACAGTCTGTGCATGCGTGTGGCGAGGACATTGAGATCTTGGAAAGTTTTACATACCTTGGTAGCGCAGTCCATAATGAGGGCGGGTCACGTCAAGAAGTCTTACGGCGGATTGGCATAGCCCACGGTGTTATGGACTCGCTCAGCGGGAGTATTTGGCGTTGTCGGTACCTGTGCAGGAGGACAAAGCTCCGGATCTTCAAGTCGCTTGTGATCCCTGTCTTACTCTATGGTTGTGAGACATGGACACTAAATAGTGACTTGAAGAGACGAATCAATGCCTTTGGTAATAAGTGTCTTCGCAGAATCATGGGGTATCTCTGGGATGATTACGTGTCAAATCAGCGATTGCACCGTGAGACTGAATCGAGGCCTATTACCTGCATAGTCCGTCAGCGCCAACTTCGGCTATATGGGCATGTGGCACGCTACCCTGAAACCGATCCTTCCCATCGGGTTGTATCTGTAAGAGACAATCCGGCGTGGAGGAGGCCAAGGGGGCGCCCACAAGGCTCGTGGCTGGGGCAAGTTGATGTTTCTTGTCGAGAGCTGCGTCGAGTATGGGAAAGGAGCCTGCATGGGAACTCGTGCGTGGTGACCCCCGGGAGTGGCGTCGTAGGGTGGGCGAGGCGACGCGCCCCCCGGCGTATGCCCCCAATGATTGATTGATTGAACATGGCTTCAGATCAAACCGCTCAACAGAAACAGCAATTTTACAGTTTGTCACTGACGTATACAAAAACTTAGATGGTAAATATTAGGTTGCAGGAGTATTTATAGATTTATCAAAAGCCTTTTATTATTTAGATCACCTGATACTTCTCGACAAATTATAAAAAAATTGGGATAAGAGGTGTGACTCACCAACTGTTTAACAGCTATCTTAGTAACAGGTCACAAAGTGTTTTTTTGTAATTCCACTTATTCTTTTTCAAAATATATATCTAAGGGTGTACCTCAGGGATCTATTTTTGGGCCTCTACTATTATATATATTATATATATATATATATATATATAATATATATATCTATATATATTATATATATATAGTATATATATATATATATATATAAAATATATATATATATATATATATATATATATATTATATATATATAATATATATATATTATATATATATATATATATATATATATATATATATATAATATATATATATATATATATATATATATATATATATATATATATATATATATATATATATATATATATATATATACTAGCCGCAAAGCCGCCCTCCGGGCGGACTTTTTGGCTAGCTCCCTGCGGAGGGCTATTAGTGTGGGCCTGTAGCCCACCACCTGTGTTTGGTGGGCCTTCGGCCCACCAAACACGGACTCTCCGATAGCCCCTTCTAACTTTCCTGAAATCACGGATGTAGAAATGTATGTATTCCCCCCACCCATTCACTCACCCATTACCCATCACCCCCCACCCATTCACTCACCCATTACCCATCACCCCCCCCATTCACTCACCCATTACCCATCACCCCCCACCTATTCCCTCACCCATCACCCATCATCCCCAACCCATCACCCCCCACCCATTCACTCACCCATCACCCCACAAACCCATTACCCATCACCCACCCATTCACTCACCCATTACCCATCACCCTACATCAAGGTTTCCTCAATTCTCACAACCCACTTTTTTTTCACAATTATCGCTAATAGGCTGCTAAAAAAAAAAAAAAAAAAGTGATCGAATCATCTCATAGTTGGGCTTAAAACCTTCCCCTGGTCAACCCGGTTACAAAAATGTGCCATATGAGGTGATTGCGCCACGGGGGGCGGAACCGATACCAGACACACACACACACACACACACAGACAGACACACTTTCGCTTATATTTACCATTACCCATCACCCCCCACCTATTCCCTCACCCATCACCCATCACCCCCAACCCATCACCCCCCCACCCATTCACTCACGCCATCACCCCACACCCATTACCCATCACCCCACCCATTCACTCACCCATTACCCATCACCCTACATCAAGGTTTCCTCAATTCTCGCAACCCACTTTTTTTTTTCACAATTATCGCTAATAGGCTGCTAAAAAAAAAAAAAAAAAAAAATTATCGGATCATCTCATAATTGGGCTTAAAACCTTCCCCTGGTCAACCCGGTTCCAAAAATGTGCCATATGAGTTGATTGCGCCACGGGGGGCGGAACCTATACCACACACAGCACACACACACACCCCACACACACACACAGACAGACAGACAACGAGAACACACTTTTTGCTTATATTATTATAGATTACCCATCACCCCCCACCTATTCCCTCACCCATCACCCATCACCCCCAACCCATCACCCCCCACCCATTCACTAAACCCATCACCCCCACACCCATTACCCATCACCCCACCCATTCACTCACCCATTACCCATCACCCTACATCAAGGTTTTCCTCAATTCTCGCAACCTACTTTTGTTTTCACAATTCTCGCTAATAGGCTGCTAAAAAAAAAAAAAAAAAAAGTGATTCGGATCATCTCATAAGTGGCTTATGACCTTCCCCTGGTCAACCTGATTCCAAAAATGTGCCATATGAGGGTTTTTTGCGCCACGGGGGGCGGACCTATCCCCACACACAACCACACACACCACACACACACACACCACAACCACAGACAGACACACTTCGCTTTTATTAATATATTTTAATATATAATAAAAATATATATATATATATAATATATATATATATATATATATATATATATTCTATTTTATAAAAATATTATATATATATATATAATATATATATATAATATATATAAATAATATATCATATATATATATATATATTATATATATATATATATATATATATATAGATAATTGACATAACCAATGCTGGCTCAAAATTTAAATGTACTATACATGCTGACGAAAAAATTAGCTGATAGAAACCTGAAATCTTTACACCATAATTTACAAATTGAATTGTTGTTGATAAATAAGTGGATACAGACCAACGAATTAAATCTCATTTTTACAAAAAACAATTAATAACTGTTTCAAAATCGTTCAATAAAAATGTCATACCCCCAATATTATTAGAAGGTGAACCGATACAACGTGTCTCTCATACAGAATTTTTGGGTGTAATTATCGTTGAAAATTTAAATTGGAGCCATCATATTAATGAGGTATGTACAAAGCTATAAAAAATATGTGGCATCCCATATAGAGTCCGCCATCAACTAACAACAGAGAGTATGTTAAGTATATATTACACGTTATGTTACCCTCACCTGATCTACTCTGTCTCCATATGGGGTTGTACATGGCCATCAATTTGAAAAAAAATATTAGT
>JACEEZ010019014.1:429546-439546 GCA_016584305.1 Chionoecetes opilio
GTTCCCCCTTTTCCCCCCCTTCTCCATCATTCTCTCCACTCCACCCTTCTTCCCTTCTCTCTGATCACCCTATGTCCTCTCCCCCATCTTCTACTTCCTCTGCCCGCCCTACTGTTACGTCTGTTCTTACCTTACCCCTCCCTCCTGACTGTACGCTCGACTCCCTTTTGTCTCATAAACCCCCATCCCTGACCCCTCACCCCCCTGACCCTACTAACTGTCCTTCACCAACTACGTCCGATCCCCCACCCGATACACCGGACCCTACTGACCCCTCTACTCCTGACCCCCCGCCTGATACCCCTGATCCTCCTGACCCCTCTGCTACCGCTGCCACTCCAACCCTCATCACCCGATGACCTCTACACAATGTTTGTTCTCCAAAGGAACATTCGCGGCTTCCCTTTCCCACAGACAAAACCTTCGTCTCCTGATTGCCTGCCGTCTTTGTCTATCTACTTCCACCTTTCCTTCTTGCTGGAAGTTTGCTCACATCCAACCTGTTCCTAAGAAGGGTGACCGTTCTAATCCTTCAAACTACCGTCCTACAGCTTTGACTTCCTGCCTTTCTAAAGTTTTTGAATCTATACTTAATAAGAAGATTCTTAAGCATCTATCTGCTCACAATCTTCTATCTGATCGTCAGTACGGTTTCCGTAAAGGGCGATCTACTGGCGATCTTCTAGCTTTCCTAACTGAATCTTGGTCATCCTCCTTTAGGGGTTTCGGTGAAACTTTTGCTGTTGCCCTTGACATATCAAAAGCTTTTGATAGTGTCTGGCACAAATCTTTAATTTCCAAACTACCCTCATTCGGTTTCTATCCTTCTCTCTGTACCTTCATTTTAAGTTTCCTTTCAAACCGTTCTATTGCAGCTACTGTAGACGGACATTGTTCTTCTCCTAAATCTATCAATAGTGGTGTTCCCCAGGGTTCTGTCCTATCACCCACTCTCTTTCTATTATTTATTAATGATCTTCTAAGTCTAACTCAAAGCCCTATCCACTCCTACGCTGATGATTCTACCCTGCATTTTTCAACGTCGTTTATTAGACGTCCAACTCAACAGGAACTAAGTGATTCACGGAGAGATGCCACCGAGCGCCTAACTTCAGATCTTTCTATAATTTCTGATTGGGGCAAAGCAAACCTTGTTTTGTTCAATGCCTCAAAACCCCAATTTCTTCACCTATCTACTCGACAAAACCTACCAGATAACTATCCCCTCTTCTTCAATGACACTCAACTGTCTCCTTCTTCTACAATGAACATTCTAGGACTATCCTTTACTAAAAATCTGAACTGGAAATCTCACATCTCATCTCTTGCTAAAACAGCTTCTAAGAAGTTAGGTGTGCTGTGGCGTCTGCGTCCTTTTTTTTTTCCCTCCCAATTGCTTGCTCTCTACAGGGGCCTTATCCGCCCATGTATGGAGTATGTCTCACATGTTTGGGGAGGATCCACTCATACAGCTCTCCTAAACAGGGTTGAGTCAAAAGCTTTTCGTCTCATCAACTCCTCTCCTCTGACTGACTGTCTTCAATCTTTAAATCACCGCCACAATGTTGCTTCTCTTGCTCTCTTCTACCGTTATTTTCATGCTCACTGCTCTTCTGAACTTGCTAACTGCATGCCTCCCCCACTCCCGCGGCCTCGTTGCACAAGACTTTCTACTCATTCTCATCCCTATTCTGTCCATCTTCCTAATGCAAGAGTTAATCAGTATCTTTACTCTTTCATCCCTTTCACTGGTAAACTCTGGAACTCTCTTCCTGTTTCTATTTTTACACTTTCCTATGACTTAAATCTTTTCAAAAGAAGAGTAACAAGACACCACCCGAACTAAATTGCTCTACCCCTCTGTTTTTATTTTATTCTCTTACTGTCTTCTTTATAGGGACTGACAACTAAGCGGGCTTTGTGTTATCCATTTTTGTTGTGCCCTTGGCCAGTTCCTTGTGATGTAAAAAAAAAATTAAAAAAAAATAAATGAACCTCAAGTTATCTGCCTCCAAGAAACTTTCCTTACTCAACCCTCTGTTCCAATGTCCAATTTCTAATTACCATTTTATTTCCTCTCCCCATTCTATTTCTTCCTCCTAGATCCTTGTCCACCAGAAAACGGTTCATATCTCCCCGAATATCAACACTACTATCCCATGTTACCCTCTTAAGCGTATATATCCAACGTTGGATTACTATTGTTTCCATCTATTTATCTCCTTCTCACCCTATTGGCTTTGATGCCTTTTGACGCCCTTCTCTCCCGCCTACAACCCTCTTTGCTGGTAGTATGTGACTTCAACTGCCGCCACTCCCTTTGGGGTGACTCCACCGTCAACACCCGTGGCCGCTCCCTTGAACGCTTCCTAGCCACCACCGATCTCATTATTCTCAATTCTAATAGACCTACTCACTTTGATGTGAGGACTCAGCAGGGCATGTAGTACGGTACGGTACGGTAATATTTTTCGTAATTCGTACCTCAGATAAATACAGTACCGTAATTCCGTAACGTACCTGAATATTTGTATCGTACCGTACTGGTACGATTAGTTTTCGTACCGTAATTTCGAACTATTTTTCGTACCCAAAAAAGATTTGACTTTCAGAAACAAAATCAATAATTGACAAAATTACCAATAATTTTCCATTGTGACTAATATACACATACTTTGGCAGGTAGTACATACAACACATAGTATTTTCTACCCATTTATCTCTATATACTACTTACATTTCATAATACATCCTATACCCAAGACTTACAAATCATTAAATATATATATATATATATATATATATATATATAATATATATATATATATATATATATATATATATATATATATATATATATATATATATATATATATATATATATATATATATATATATATACGTAATTTAGGGTTTATTTAGTTTATGTATTACATGGTAAAACCATGATGGCATCAACAATATCTTCCTTCAATCCTAACCTTAAATCGTTTAGGATATAGCGCAACACCAGAGAATGTTCTTTCAACACTGGCCTGCGTCACAGGCAGAGCAATAGCCACTTCAGGCAGTCTGCAACAAACAAACAGACACGCACGCGACACGAAACAAACAGACACGCGCACACACACACACACACACACACACACACACACACACAAACATACAAACAAACAGACACGCACGCACACAAAAACAAACAGACACGCACGCACGCACACACAAAAACAAAACCAGACACGCACGGACTCAAACAAACAAACACACGCACGCACACACACACAAACAAACAAACACGCACGCACACAAACACAAACAAACAGACACGCACACACACACACGCACACACACACACACACACACACACACACACACACACACACACACACAAACATACAAACAAACAGACACGCACGCACACATAAACAAGCAGACACGCACGCACACAAACAGACACGCACACAAACACAAACAAACAGACACGCACGCACACACAAACAGACACGCACGCACACACAAACAGACACGCACGCACACACAAACAGACACGCACGCAAACACACACAAACAAACAAACAAACGCACACACAAACAAACAGACACGCACACACGCAAAAACAAACAGACACGCACGCACACACACACAAACCAACAAACATACACGCACATACACACAAACACAAACAAAGAGACACGCACACCCACACGCAAGCAAACAGACACTCACACACACACAAACCAACAAACAGACACGCACACACACAAACAAACAGACACACACACACACAAACAAACAGACACGCATACACACAAACAAACAGAGACATGCATACACACAAACAAACAGACACACACACACAAACAAACAGACACGCACACACAAACAAACAGACACGCACACAAACCAACAAACAGACACGCATACACACAAACAAACAGACACACACACACAAACAAACAGACACGCACACACAAACAAACAAACAGAAACGCACACACACAAACAAACAGACACACACACACACAGACAAACAGACACGCATACACACAAACAGACAGACACACAAACAAACAAACACGCACACACAAACAAACAAACACGCACACACACACAAACAAACAGACACACACACACACATAAGCAAACAAACAGACACGCACACACACACACACAAACAGACACGCACATACACACACACACACACACATAAACAGACACGGACACACACACACACAAACAAACAGACACGCACACACACACACAAACAAATAAACAGACACGCACACGCACACAAACAAGTAAACAGACACGCACACACACACACACAAACAAATAAACAGACACGCACACATACACACAAACAAATAAACAGACACGCACACACACACACAACAAATAAACAGACACGCACACATACACACACAAGCAAACAAACAGACACGCACACACACACAAACAGACACCAACACACACACACACACACACACACACACACACAAACAGACACGCACACACACACACACACAAACAGACACGCACACACACACACAAACAAATAAACAGACAAACACACACACACACACAAACAAACACACACACACACACACACACACACACACACACACACACACACACACACACACACACACACACAAACAAACAGACACGCTCACACACACAAACAGACACACACACACACACAAACACACAAACAAACAGACACGCACACAAAGACATGCACGCACGCACACACACAAACAAACAAACAGACACGCACGCACACAAACACAAACAAACAAATAGACACACACAAACACAAACAAACGGACACACACGCACAAAAAAAAAAAAAAAAAAAAAAAACTAGACACGCACACACACACAAACAAACAGACACGCACACACACACACACAAATAAACAGACACGCGCACACACACACACACACAAACAGACACGCACACACACACACAAACAAACAAACAAACAGACACGCACACACACACACACAAATAAACAGACACGCACACACACACACACAAACAAACAGACACACACACACACACACAAATAAACAGACACGCACGCAAAACACACACACACACACAAACAAACAGACACGCACACACACACAAACAAACAAACAAACAGACACGCACACACACACAAATAAACAGACACGCACACACACACACACACACACACACACACACACACACACACACACACACACACACACACACACACACACACACACAAACAAACAGACACGCACACACACAAAAAGACATGCACGCACGCACACACACAAACAAACAAACAGACACGCACGCACACAAACACATACAAACAGACACACACAAACACAAACAAACAAACAAACACACACACAAACACAAACAAACGGACACACACACAAACACAAACAAACACACGCACACACACAAAACAACAACAAAACAAATAGACACGCACACACACACAAACAAACAGACACGCACACACACACACACAAACAAACAGACACGCACACACACACACACACACACACACACACACACACACACACACACACACACACATACAAAGACACGCACGCACACACACACAAACAAACAGACACGCACACACACACACAAACAAACAGACACGCACACACACAAACAAACAAACAGACACGCACGCAGGCACACACAAACAGACACGCACGCACGCACACACAAACAAACAGACACGCACACACAAACAAACAGACACACACAAACAGACACGCACAAACAAACAGACGCACGCACACACACAAGCAAACAGACACGCACGTACGCACACACACACACACAAACAGACACGCACACACACACAAACACAAACAAACAGACACGCACACACACACACACACACACACACACACACACACACACACACACACACCACAAGTGTGTTAAATGCAAGTGGGTATGTGAGTAATGGGGCCGACGCCCCACGCCACCTGACTTATCTCCTTGACCTGACCGAGGAGGTCAGGAGGCTGAGGGATAATCCCCATTCCACGTTCACACCCAGCCGTCTCAGGCAGCTTGGCAGAAATTCTACCTGGCTAATGAGGTCACGCAGTGGTGTTAATTAATGGAGTCAAATCTCGCTCATTCATTCCCCTATCCGCCCATCCACCGCCCAATGGGCGGCGGCAGTATGGGCGGCGCCCATAATGCTGGGTACGAAAATGGTTCGATATAAGTACGGAAATAAAAATCGAACTTGCGTACCGTACCGAACTTGAAGAAATATATCGAACCGTAATATCAAACCGTACTTTTAGCCCTTAAATAACCGTACCGTACCGTAATTTCGTACCGTACCGTACCGTACTACATGCCCTGGGACTCAGTCATTTTCCTGTCTTGACCTCTCTCTTTGCTCTCCTTCCCTCCGCTCAGACCTGCATTGGTTGGTCCTCGACCAATACCCTTATAGCGACAACTTTCCTGTCCTCCTTTCTCCTACCTCATACGTCCCTCTTCCTAACCCTCCACGATGGTGTTACCGCAGAGCCGACTGGCGCACTTTTGCCTCCCTTTCTGCCCTTCCGCTTCATCCTTCTACCTTTTCTTTCACCTCTGATATGCTCACCTACTTTTCCGTCTCTGTTCTAAGAGCCGCCCTTACTGCTATCCCCCGAACCTCTCGTTCTTTTACCTCCAAATGCGTTCCCTGGTGGACTTTCGATTGTTCAAAAGCCCACCGATTAAAGCGTGCTACTTGGAGCAGCTACCGCTGCAAACGCGGTACCCCCGGGCAACTCCCAGCTTTTATTTAATTTAAAATAGCCTCTGCCCGCCTTGAGCGGACCATTAAACTCTCTGTAACTGATAGTTGGCGCACCTACGTCTCCTCCCTTACCACAGATACCCCTATTTCATCAGTATGGCGCCGAATCCATAAATTGTCAGGTAAACACCCGCCCCTTGTTGCCCCAGTCCTGCGCGTTCGAAACCAAATTATTGCAGAACCATTCCAAGTAGCAGAGGAACTAGACTCCTTTTTTAGTCTTGTTAGTAGTGTATCCCACCTCTCTTCTCAGTTCACTAGAATCAAAGCTACCAGGGAACGCATTCCTGTCACCTTCTCTCTATCCTCTTCTGAACACTACAATGCTTCTTTCTCTTCTTCTGAGCTAGCCTCCGCTCTTCATTCTTGCCGCAACACATGTGAAGGCCCTGACGGCATACACTACCTAATGCTCAGAGACTTTCCTCCTGTTTCTCTCCTCTTTTTACTTGCCCTTTTTAACCGGGTTTGGTCCCTTGGAGACTTTCCACCCCCATGGCGCGAAGCCCTAGCCCTCCCATTCCTCAAACCCAATAAATCCGGTACCCTCCCCCAAGATTACCGCCCCATTGCCCTTACTAGTTGCCTATGCAAGTTACTGGAACGCATGATCAATCTCCGTCTTATGTGGTTCCTAGAATCCAAGAGTCTTCTCTCCCCTTCTCAATTTGGTTACCGACATGCCCGAAGTACAGCTGACCCCTTAGCCCACCTGGAAACATACATTACAACGGCCTTTGCCCGTCACGAATCAGTCCTTGCTGGGGTTTTTTTATATAGCGAAAGCTTATGATACCACCTGGCGACATCATATCCTCCACTAGTTAACCACTTTCGGCATATTTTTTTTCATTTTTTTATATTTTACATTTGTGCCTATAGCGCCTGTAGGCAGTGGCGACCCAGGGCTCGGATGGTAGGCTCTGGAGGTTCACTTGAGGCCTGTTATGGTTGGCCCTCGCTCGTGGTGGCGCAGGCAGAATTTTTATTGTGACGCCTGTGATTTGAGGCTCATGCTGCCCCCCTGTGTCCTCCGATGCACTCGCAATCGAAGGTAAAGTTGATGGGCAGGGCAGGTGGGTGTTCTTAGGCTACTCGATGGTGCAGAAAGGTTTAGTTTTTTCTTCGGGGATCGAACTCGGGTCACCGAGAACGCCAGTCGGAGACGCTAACCACTCTGCTACCGCCTCCCCCAGGAGGCTACCGCATCCTGGGGGAGGCGGAAACATGGGGGTAACTCAAGTAAACAAAGGGGTATAAATGGAAATATGGGGGTCTTTCTCAAGTCCTTTCTATGTGATCGCTCCTTCAGAGTCAAAGTATCTTCCTCCACTTCCTCGTCCTTCCCGCTATATGAAGGTGTCCCACAAGAAAGTGTCCTCAGCACTTCCTTGTTCCTCATTGCAGTGAATGGACTCGTCTCCACCCTACCACCTGGCGTCCGGTCCTCCCTTTACGTGGATGACCTAACCATCTACGCTTCCGGCCCTTCCCTGGCACCCCTCCGCTGTCTCCTCCAATCTGCTATTTCCGCTGCTTCTTCCAGGATTACTGATCATGGCTTTCGTTTCTCTCCCGCAAAATCCTTCTCCATCATTTTATCTCGCTCTCGTGTACCACTCCCACCTTCACTTTCTCTATATGACATACCTCTCCAGTATTGCTCCTCTAGTAAATTCCCTGGCCTCACTTTCGACTCCCGACTTACCTGGAAGGCACATATCCTATCCGTAAAAGTAAATGCCCTTCGTCGCCTCCGCCTCCTACAAACTATCTCCTATGTGTCTTGGGGTGCTGACCGCAAGACCCTCCTCCAACTCCACACCGTCCTGGTCCTCTCCACTCTTGACTATGGCTGTTATATTTATTCATCTGCCTCTGCCTCCCTCCTCAGTCTCCTGGACCTTGTTCACCACCTAGGCCTCCGTCTGGCTCTAGGAGCCTTTCGCTCCTCCCCTGTTGAGAGCCTCTATGCTGAGTCGGGCCTCCCGTCCCTCTCTCGCCGTCGAGCCCTCTTATCACTTCGGTGCTATGCTCGCCTTCATCAATTTCCTACTTCTAAGATTGCAGTCCCCCAATCTCTCCTCACAGTGATCTCCTCTTCCCCTCGTATGCCGTCGCCCTTCCCTGTTCGCATGCGCACCTTTCTCTCCCACTCCTCCTTGCCTAATCTTAATCTTCTCCCTTTCTATGTTCACTCCTACCCTTCGTGGCTCATAGCTTCCCCCCATATCTGCTCTTCTGTCCCCACTACCTCTCCCAAGTCTACCATTCCTCCTATTGTCTTACGCTCTCACTTTCTTGAACACCTTTCCAGTCATTCATCTAGCACCCACGTCTACACTGATGGTTTTAAATCCCACTCAGGATCTAGCTTTGCTATCCTCTTTCCCTCTCTTCACTATCAATTCCAACTCCCTAACGAATCTAGTGTTCTTACAACGGAATTGTACGCCACCCTTTTCGCCTTAAAACGTATACTTTTCTACCCATCCTGTTCCTTCACTATTTTCACTGATTCCCGCAATTCACTTTCTCTTATACAATCTCTTCGCTTACTTCACCCTCTTGTTCGGGAGATCCAAGACTGGTTATTTCGCCTATCCGTACGCCACAAAACAATTTGCTTCTGCTGGGTACCGAGTCACGTGTGTATCTCGGGCTTCGAACGCGTTGATTATTTAGCGCGCTCGGCCACTGAGTCCCACTGGCCACGTTTCTCAAATTTGCCAGCCTCCGACTACTACCCTTCCTTTAAATCTTTCCTTTTCGACCGCTGGCAATCCACCTGGACCACTTTCTCTGTCAATAAACTTCGCCTGATCAAACCCTCTATATCTCTATGGTCAAATCCTTACCACACTAATAAACGTTGGGAAACTGCTCTCGCACGCTTACCCATAGGTCATACCAACCTCAGGGTGCAGGTCATTTGGTACTGAAGCGATTGGTACTAAGGTCAATTGATCATCAGTTCACTTCGTCCACGCGCCATATGGGACACAGGTTAATTCGGCCTCAAACCGTCTAGGCCTCAAACCGTCTAGGCCACAAACCGTCTAGGCCACGAGTCAATTCGGACCCAACTCGATATGGCCACGAGTCAGATAGGACCCAAAACCGGGGGGAGAGAGAGAGAGAGAGAAGAGAGAGAGAGGAGAGAGAGAGAGAG